>CALYLW010000076.1:197500-295000 GCA_944989445.1 Ampullaceana balthica
AGAATAGCTGAAGAAAAAGAACAGCGAAGAAAAGCTGAAGAAAAAGAAAATCAAAGAGAAGCTGAAGAAAAAGCAAGAATAGCTGAAGAAAAATAACAGCGAAGAAAAGCTGAAGAAAAAGAAAATCAAAGAGAAGCTGAAGAAAAAGCAAGAATTGCTGAAGAAAAAGCAAGAATTGCTGAAGAAAAAGAGATGCAAAGACTCATAGTAAAAAGAGAAATTGAACAACTTGCAGTCGATAAGTTAAAATTACAAAAGGAGCGAGACAGTAGTGGCCACAATCCTGGTGATGAAACAAATAGAAGGTCAGCACCAAGGGATACTATCAAAGTAAGAAAATATGATACCCAAAAAGAAAAAATGGATGTTTATCTGGATTATTTCGAATCCATAATGGCTATGAAAGGCTATAATGAAGAAGATTGGCCAGCACAACTGATGACTCAATTAACTGGAGAAGCATTTGAAGCTTATAACAGTATAGCCAAAGAAGACAAAAGCATATATAAGAATGTCAAAAAGGCACTTCTATGTCATTTTGGAAAGTCAGAAAATGATTATAGAAGAGAATTTCATGAAATGAGAATCAAGATGGACAAAGATCCACAGATCATAGTACATGAAGCACAAGTCAAACTAACAAAATGGCTGGAACTGACATTAATAGATACGAGCAATCCAAAGGCCATAATAGACATGGTGTTAATTGACAAGTTTTTAGAAAATGCAACACCAACCCTATTCACATATTTGACTGACAAGAAAGTTCGTACTCAAGCAGAGCTAACAAATGCATTACGAACATTCAAAGACTCTCATCCGAATGAGGAAATGGATAAGAGACAAGACATATTTGCAGCAATACAAATTAAAAGTCAAGAAAAAAGGCAAGGTATGAGAAACCAGAGTCTGCCAAACCAAGGCAACAGACAAACTATTTGTTGGTACTAGGGGTCTACCGATATATCGGCCAGCCGATATATCGGCACCGATATCTGGATATCGGCAATATCGGTATCGGTAGCATGTAAAGGCCCCGATATTGACGTCACCGATATTTCATAAAAAGTGACATTTTGACCCCCCCAAAAAAAAACGGAAACAAAAAAAACTATCAATTAGATTTACAATATCTCGACAAATTAATATATCGACCCCGATATCGGTATTGAAATAGTCAAAAGAGTCCTAGTATTAATATGTGCAGCCACGATACAGTGTGCCATGTGCTTTGATATTGTTTAGGTATCGGCCGATTTTCGTATACTCAGAAATACTGTGTAAATAGTGCCGATGCCAAGTATACCGTAATATCTCTAATAAATGTATAACATGTAAACATTATGTTCACGTAATTGCTCTAATAGCAAAGATGCACGCAGAATCGCAGATGTCTAAAACATTTCGTTTCGTATGGAATAACAAAATGTACCGTGTGAAGACTTGTTGTCATTGGCAACCATTCAACCTTCAACCTCATTTTCATTCTATTACTATTAGATCTCATTGTTTCATTCATAAAAGGTGGCCGTGTGCAAAAGCCATTAAACTATTGGTTAGAATTAATAATTATGAGTCAAGGTTGAAGTTTCAAAAGAACTTCGTAATTTTGCTTGTACATTTTTATAAAGGACTGTTTGTTTTGTTATGAGTCCTATGTAGGTCATGATCTGGAACTTGTAAACACATCGGAAACTTCGTTTCGGGAAAAAAAATGGTAATATCGGCAAAACTGGATATCGGCTGACCCTTTAATTATAAAATATAAATACATGTAATTACGAGTGATAAATTTAAGAATGACGTCATCAAATATGACAGCTGTTATTTTTGTCCTAACAAATACTCATATCGGCACTCATATCGGAAAAAAATATCGGTAATATTCGTAATATCGGCAAAAATGCAGTTCGGTAGTCCCCTAATATAAAAGATAAATAATTACGAGTGATAAATTTAAGAATGACGTCATCAAATATTACCGCTGGTTTTTGTCCTAACAAATACTCATATCGGCACTCATATCGGAAAAAAATATCGGTAATATTCGTAATATCGGCAAAAATGCAGTTCGGTAGTCCCCTAATATAAAAGATAAATAATTACGAGTGATAAATTTAAGAATGACGTCATCAAATATTACCGCTGGTTTTTGTCCTAACAAATACTCATATCGGCACTCATATCGGCAAAAAAAATATCGGTAATATCGGTATCGGCAATATCGGCAAAAAGGCATATCGGTAGACCCCTAGTTGGTACTGTAACAAGCCAGGACATATGGCTAAGCAGTGTTACCACAATAAAATACAACCAATTAGGGTGTCACCTAATGGCAGCCCTATAAGAAAGAAAACAGAAGAAAGGTCAAGACAAGGTCATTTTGAAAGCAAAGGTAGAAGATCATGGAGAGGCAGATACAATCATGACTCCAGATACAGAAATCATGATCAGCCCTGGAGAAGGAATGACCACCAAGAGGGAGATAATAAAGGAAAAATGAAACAAGAAGAATCACAATCTAGTAGTACTGTGGCTACTATCAAGGATCATGGCACACTGAAATGTTACCCAGTGTACATCAATGATCGAAAGTGTATGTGTCTTCGTGACACTGGATGCACAACAATTGTAGTCCGTGATAAGATGGTGAAAGAAGAAGAGTATGATGGGAAAAAAGACACACTGATAATGGCCGATGGCACAAAGAGAGAGTGTCCAACTGCAATTTTCACCATCAACTCACCCTGGTTTCATGGTAAAGTTAGAGCCAGAGTTTTACAAGACGCCATTTGGGATCTTATTATAGGGAACATTGAAGGTGTGGTAGACAATACTGATGAAGTATACAAGGCCTGGCATGACAAAAAACCATCAAGTATGTGCTACTGTACAAACAAGAGCCACCACAAAAAGAAAAGAGATCACAGACATTGAAGTTGATGAGAAACTTGAAATAGGAAGCCAACTGATGTCCAAACAAGAGTTCAAACAACTACAAGAAGAAGATAACACAATCAGGGAAATAAAAATGAAACTTATCAAAGACAATGAAACAGGCCACAACAAAAATTACAAGCTAGATAAAGGCATATTAATAAACATTGCACAGGAAGGTACGTGCAAAAGAGTGGTTCTTCCCAAAAAGTTACAGGAAACCATTATCAAAATGACACATGACAGTCCTTTAGGTGGACATATGGGCGCCAAGAAAACAATTACTACAATAGCAGAAAACTTTTACTGGCCTAAAATGGCAAGGCAGATAAAAGAATACATCAAGGCATGTACAGTGTGTCTACGACATAATCCCAAAGATGGGAGGCACACAGCACCCATACAATCATCTGACAAGGCAAACTTTTTATTCGAGAAAATCGCTATAGACCTGATAGGACCATTCAAAAAGATGTCAAAGAAGAAACATATGTATGCTCTAACCATAGTGGACATAGCCACCAGATGGGGTGAAGCTATCCCACTGAAGCGAATAGATGCAGAAAATATATGCAACGCATTACTCAATGTTTTTAGCAGATATGGTTTCCCTCAAACACTTCTGTCGGACAATGGCAGCCAATTCAAGGGTCAGATGACACAAGCCATTATGAAAATGTTAAACATTACACAAGTACACAGCACAGTGTACCATCCACAGTCAAATGGAGTGATTGAAAGACTAAACAAAACCATCAAGAATATGCTATTAAAGGTGACAGTGGACCATGAGGACAGATGGCATGAATATTTACCCTTAGTACTGTTTGCATGCAACAGCAGCAAACATGAAAGCACTGGCTTTAGTCCTTTTGAGTTAATGTTTGGCCAAAACCCTGCAAGTCCCTTAAAGAATTTCAAAGAAAGGCTTATAAGTAAACAAGATGCCATACAGGACAGATATCAGCTGATGTCAGACACTAGAGATAAAATACTGTACATTATTGAAGCAGCAAATCAAAGACTAATCAAGCAAAGTACAAGACATAGAGAAATCAAAAATAGACACAGACATTTGAGAACATTTGAGCCTGAACAACAAGTCCTAGTATGCTTACCAAACACAAAGAATGAAATCACATGGGAAGGTCCATACAAAATTGAAGAGAAACTTAGTGATGTCACATATAGTGTCAATATCAAAGGACATGTGAAAAAATTACATATTGACAAACTAAGAACATATGATGACAATAAAGAAGGAAAGCAAACTGTTAATGTCATCATCAAGGTAAATGATGAAAATGACAATGCAATGAAAATGAACAGTCTTGACAGTGGAAAAATATCAGCTGACATACCAGATAATATGAAACACAGAGTGATCAAAATTTTTCAAAAATACAAAGGTGTCATAACAAAAGAAACAGGCAACACAAAAACTGTGACTCACAAGATACAAGTTTTGGAACATGAACCCTTCAAGACCAAAGTATACCCTATTCCAATGGCACATAGAGACACAGTAAGGCAAGAAATTGACTACCTACTTAAAGAAAACAAAATAAGAAAAGCAGTTGAAGCTAACTATACCTCACCAACTGTCATAGTAAAAAAGAAGAATGGAAAGATTCGACTGTGCTGTGACTACAGACAGTTGAATAATATTACAAAATTGGACCATGAACCTATTGGAGACCCAAGAGACATTATAGACATAATTGGTACTTCCAGAATATTCACTACATTTGACTTAAACAGAGGTTTTTGGCAGATTAACATGGATCCTGATTCTATAAAATACACTGCATTCATAGCCATGGATGAGGTGTATGAATGGTTAGTAATACCATTTGGACTGGTCAACAGTACGGCCACTTTTAGCAGATTTATGAAAGTGATGCTAAAAGGAATTCCAAATGTGGTACATTATGTCGACGATATATGCATCCACACTAAAGATTGGGAATCACATATCCATACACTTGAAGCTGTACTGGATAGACTCAAGAAACATAATGTGACAATCTCACCAGAAAAGATCAACATTGGAAAGAAGTATATAGATTTTTTGGGATACAGAATAGGAGGCGGTGCAGTCACTCCCACTGCAGAAAATGAAAACAAGATATTTAATCTGTCTGTCCCAAAATCTAAAAAACAAGTGCAAGCCCTGCTGGGACTATGTAACTTTTACAGACCTTTTATTGCAAATTATGCAGAAATAGTTCATCCACTAACAGAAGTTACAAAAACCAAAGATATTAGAAAATTTCAATTTCCAGGAGATTGTCTCGACGCATTAGAGAACATTCAAGAGGCATTCAGGAAGAAACCCATCTTAGTTACACCTCAATGGGACAAACCTTTCATTGTTTCTACCGATGCATCGTCCATTGCATTAGGAGCGTGTCTCATGCAAGAACATGATGGTATCCTACATCCTATACAGTATCTTAGCAGAAACTTGACCAAAACAGAGTGTAACTACAGCACCATAGAGAGAGAATGTCTAGCCATAGTGTGGGCTCTACAAAAACTTCAAAAATACCTTCTAGGTAGAACATTCACTCTTCTAACAGACCACAAACCACTTGTGGCATTCAACAAGAAGAAGATCAGCAACGCCAAAGTGAATCGTTGGGCTATGCTATTAGCCGACTACAAATTTGACATTAAACCTGTGAAGGGAAAGGACAATGTGGTTGCAGACATATTAAGTAGAATGACAATAAATAAAGACACTCTGTGAACTCCTAACTGATAAAAAACCAGAGACTATTAAAAAGACATTCTGTGAATTACTAAATGATAAAATAAGAGACTGTTTTAACATTAGTCTGTGAATTCCTAAAGGATACAAACAGAGACTGTAATTATATTAATATTTTTCTTTGTTGAACAATGGACAAGGAACAGTGTTTGAATTCCATTGGATTATTAGTTAATTTTAATAATATTGAGTGTTTAAATGTTTTAATTACACAAAATTACAGATGTGTTTAAAAGTCCATTTTCATTTTTTCAGCACAGGTAGACGGCTGCAGTCCTACAGATTTTTTCTCATTATTTCTTATGTTAAGACTGTTGCAGTTCTACAGATTTTTTCTCATTATTTCTTATGTTTAAACTGTTGCAGTCCTACAGATTTTTTCTTATTGATTCTATATCCAGAAGTTGTATGTAAGAAAATGAATGTTCATTGATGATAAATATTTGAATATAGATATAGATTGATTTGATTTTATGAAGACCAAAAATGTTGTATTTCATAAACATTTTTTTTTGAAGGATGGGGGTGAATGTCACATCTGATTAACATAATTTTGTGACGTAAGGTCACGTGTACAAGAGACGCGGGAAGAAAGGAGCATTTCTATTGGTTGAAAGTGTTGGGCGAACAGTTGTGTGTAGACTTCCGACAGGGAAGCATGATAGTGAATAGCTCAAGATTTCCACGTTATATTACCTCAAATGATTCTTATGTGTACAATATATATGTATATTTAAGTTGTTTTGGATAAACGAATTCTTCAGTGAATTATTGTGCACAAGATTAATTACTGTGAGAACGCCTACATAGAAAGAGAAATATAAAGTTACATCGTTACAATAGGCCACATACGAGAGACCTCCAGGCATCTCTATCCTGGGCCAGCTTCTCCAGGATCTTCCATTCATGGCCAATTCTCTTGATGTCTGCCTCCAATTCTCGGCGCCACGTGTTTCTTGGACGGCCTCTTTTCCGCTTACCCTGTGGATTCCATTTCAGGGCTTGCCTTTTTGTATTGGAAGCAGGTTTTCTTAGTGTATGACCAATCAACATCCACCGCTTCTGGAGAATCTCTTCCTCAATGGGCTTCTGTTTTGTCCACTGCCACAGTTCCCGGTTTCTGATTTTGTCCGGCCAGTGAATTCTGAGAATCCTTCTTAGACAATTGTTGATGAAGGACTGGATTCTGGTCAGGTTTACGGCCGTTGTTCTCCATGTCTCGGCTCCATATAGCAGCACAGGTTTCACCATAGCGTTAAAAATCCTTACTTTTAACTTGCTGCCTAAGTTGTTGGTGACCCAAAAATTCTTGAGTTGCTGGAAGGCTGCTCTTGCTTTTCCGATCCTTATTTTGACGTCAGCATCTGTACCACCTTGTTTATCTACCACGCTGCCAAGGTAAACAAAACTGTCCACCTCCTCAAGGGCTTCTCCTTCAATCATAATGGGTGATGTACTGGTGGCATTAACCTTGAGGATTTTACTCTTCCCTTTGTGTATGTTGAGATCCATGCTAGCAGAAGTGGCTGCGACAATGTTTTTTTCTCCTGCATCTTTTGTTTGGTATGTGCAAGAAGGGCAAGGTCATCAGCAAAGTCAAGATCATCCAGTTGATCATACAAGGTCCATTGGATTCCATTCCTTTTCTGCTGTGTATTTGTTTTCATCACCCAGTCAATGGCTAACAGGAACAGGAATGGTGACAGCAAGCAACCTTGTCTCACACCAGTCTTCACCTGGAAAGCATCTGTCACCTGCTGACCATGGACAACTCGGCAGTTTATCCCTTCGTACATGTTTCTGATTATATCCGTAATCTTCTGTGGCACCCCGTAATGCCTTAGCAATCTCCACAGGGTTTGCCTGTCAACACTGTCGAAGGTTTTTCATAGTCAACAAAGTTGACAGAGAGCGGTGAGTTCCACTCTAGTGACTGCTCTAGAATGATACGCAGTGTCGTTATCTGGTCAGTGCATGATCTGTTGGTGCGAAAGCCAGCTTGTTGATCCCGCAACAGAGGGTCTACAGTGTTTATCATCCTGTTAAGTATTACACGGTTGAAAACCTTTCCTGGGATGGACTGCAGGGTGATCCCTCTGTAGTTCGAGCAGGAGCTTAAATCCCCCTTTTTGGGATCTTGATAAGGTATCCCTCTTTCCAATCGGAAGGAACTTGCTCCTCTTCCCATATCTTCATAGACAGAGGGTGTAGCATTTCCACACTGGTTTCCAAGTCCGCCTTCAGTGCCTCTGCTGGGATGCCATCAGGTCCTGCAGCCTTTCCATTTCTGAGTTGTTTAATGGCCCTGCTAATCTCTTCTTTGGTGGGAGAATTGCAGTTAATTAGCAGGTCATTATCATCTGGTTGGATATCTGGTGGATTCCTTGGTTCAGGCCTGTTTAGCAGCTCTTCAAAGTGCTCCATCCATCTCACTCTCTGTTGCTCCTCACTTGGTGAGGTGTTTCCCATTTTATCCTTCATCTCCCAGGAGTGTTTTGACCTTGCTATACTACATTTGATTATTTGGGTTTAATTTTAAAGTAAGGGGTGATTATATAAACAAGGAATAATTATATTCATTGAATCAAGAAACGATTTTCTCAATGCCTGTGCCTATCAGATATTAAAACTGAAATAATTATATGATACCGCGAGGCTACGTCCACCCGTATCATTGCATCTTGTGCCTCTCTGTATCATTGCATCTTGTACCTCTCTGTATCATTGCATCTTGTACCTCTCTGTATCATTGCATCTTGTACCTCTCTGTATCATTGCATCTTGTACCTCTCTGTATCATTGCATCTTGTACCTCTCTGTATCATTGCATCTTGTACCTCTCTGTATCATTGCATCTTGTACCTCTCTGTATCATTGCATCTTGTACCTCTCTGCAAACACATCAGGAGATTTCCTAGTCAAATACTATCTCATTGCCTCCATTAAACGTTCAAATAGTAAGCACATTTCTTTTCCGGCCAAGGTTTGTTTAGCCCCAGATTTAGTACACAATGTAAAACACAACTATTTAATGACGGCTTTACACGTAAGCTTAACGAGGAGAAAAGTTCACACTTTATACAAAGTTATGGTCTTATACAGAGGAAAGGGCACTTGGTTAAACCTTTGTATTAGTAATCTAAAAGTGCATTGGAATTAGGGGTGTAACGGATTTCAGCTCCGGCTCCTGCTTTATCTAGAATCAAGACATTGTTTGTTTTTTTAAATCTGACTCCGGCAGAATTTCACTTCATAAATCCGGCCGAATCCGACTGGCCGGTAGGGCCACAATATATATATATATATAAGTAAGTAAATAAGTCGTAGTCGATGGTCGTAGGGGATCCCTAATGTTTCCATTAGAGCTTCCAGGGGTCACCGGAGGAATTTCTTAGCCTATCATTTATATTGTGGCTTTGCGTGGGCTCGATCAGCTTCGTGAGGCGAGCGCACTACTGACTTCGTTATCCAGCCGCCCATATATATATATTGCTCCGTCTCCAGCAAATCCGAAAATCCGGCCATTTTACAAATCAGGCTCCGGCCGGATTTCACTTCATACATCCGGCAAAATCCAGCTCTGGCCGGATTTCAAAAATATTTTAATCTGATACACCCCTAATTGGAATTGACACTGGAGTTAATTAAGTCAAGTCATTCATAGACATTAAGTCAAGTCATTCATAGACATTAAGTAGTCATTCATAGACATTAAGTCAAGTCATTCATAGACATTAAGTCAAATCATTCATAGACATTAAGTCTAGTCATTCATAGACATTAAGTCAAGTCATTCATAGACATTAAGTCAAGTCATTCATAGACATTAAGTCAAGTCATTCATAGACATTAAGTCAAGTCATTCATAGACATTAAGTCAAGTCATTCATAGACATTAAGTCAAGTCATTCATAGACATTACGTCAAGTCATTCATAGACATTAAGTCAAGTCATTCATAGACATTAAGTCAAGTCATTCATAGACATTAAGTCAAGTCATTCATAGACATTAAGTCTAGTCATTCATAGACATTAAGTCAAGTCATTCATAGACATTACGTCAAGTCATTCATAGATACACAAAAATAAAATACAATTAAATATTTTATATTTTTGTAGTTACTAATATGTTTATATATATCGCAATTATATTTCTGTATACAAACTCAACTAATTTGCCACCAATGTGTTTTATTTGGTAAAGATATTGAGAATTTTAACAAATATTTAGTGAAGCATTGAGCTTGAAGATCTGAATCATATATGTTTTTACGTCTATGGAAAGGTGGCATCGGATGCAATTCAAAAATGGGGAGGACGAAACATCCATTAAAGAGCTTGCGCTCCATAAATTTTTGTACACTCTGTCCAGGAAAGAGATTTTCTCCTATATGTCAATGTGTTTCACCTGCTTCTAAGTTCAAGGCTTTAAACTTTAAAACAAAGTAATGGGGGGTGAGACTTTGAAACAAAAATGTCTTGGAATGGCCCTTTAGTTCTTAATAGTATGAAATTTATGAAGCCCGCCACATTTACTTACTAGGCATCCACATAATTGTCTTCAGCTTGTTGCAGTTCAACATTATTTCAAACACAAAGTGTAATGGTTATTATTAAAAATAGCAAATTGATAAAACAACAGCACTAACCTGCCAGAAAATAAACAGCTTCCTTTGTTTTTTTAGTTTAAAATAAAAATAAGGTTGTTGGGTTGTTTGTTTGGGTTGTTGATGTTGTGGACATGTTCCTATTTCACAAGCGCATCCAGTTCTGTCCTTGTAGTAGGTTTGGGGAAAACTTTGTTTTATAAGTTATTTATGTTAATTTTACTATAACCGTAGACCTTTAACTTTGAGTTTTTCTTCGTTTAAAATAAGTCAGGAGAGAGACATAAAGAAAGAAATTTATAGATACAAAGTGAAATAGAAATTGAAGATAATCTCATTATGTAACACATGACATTTCTTATATTTAATCACTGCACTAATCAGGTTTAATAAGACATAATCTCATTATGTAACACATGACATTTCTTATATTTAATCACTGCACTAATCAGGTTAAATAAGACATAATCTCATTATGTAACACATGACATTTCTTATATTTAATCACTGCACTAATCAGGTTAAATAAGACAGTAAATGTATAACATATAAACAGGGTATTAGTTAGCCTGACAGGACGTAACACAACAGCGTACGTTTCGGCGATGAGCCTTCCTTAACGAACAAATAGTACACAAATAAAACGAATATAACGAGAAAAAAAAACTTGGAGTAGGCCGAAGTGAGGAGGCAGTGTTCCTGGAGAGTTACAGTAATGTCCAGGAAATTTACCGATATTTCGGAAATTGTGTGAGTGAAATTAATGGAGGATTGGAAAGAATCCTCTAAGGATTCTATTCCCTTTTCACAACTTCTTCGCCTCCGAAGACTATGTCAATCTAATGAGGACATTTTGGAAAAGGCGTTTGAAATGGTGGAGTTTTTTAGACAAAGGTCTTACCCTGAAGCTATACTTCAATCTGCGCTTCAGCGAGTTAAAATCTTCACTCGTGCCGACGCCTTTGTATCACGCATCAAGTGTAGTAACGAGAGGAGCAAATTGGTTCTCACATACCATCCCCACAACATCAGAGCCAAGGAAATATTTTTGAAAAACTGCACCATCCTCCTCGCTGACCCTGAGACTAACAACATATTTTCCACCCGACCCCTCATTGTATTCAGGAGGGACAAAAATCTGCCAGACCTATTGGTTCGTAGCCGTCTGCTTACTCCGTCGTCCCATCTGGGCACCAAGTCATGCGGCCGTCCTCCCATCTGGGTACCAAGCCATGCGGCCGTCCTCCCATCTGGGCACCAAGTCATGCGGCCGTCCTCCCATCTGTGCACCAAGCCATGCGGCCGTCCTCCCATCTGGGCAACAAGCCATGCGGCCGTCCTCCCATCTGGGCACCAAGTCATGCGGCCGTTCTCCCATCTGGGCACCAAGCCATGCGGCCGTCCTCCCATCTGTGCACCAAGTCATGCGGCCGTTCTCCCATCTGGGTACCAAGCCATGCGGCCGTCCTCCCATCTGGGCACCAAGTCATGCGGCCGTCCTCCCATCTGGGTACCAAGCCATGCGGCCGTCCTCCCATCTGGGCACCAAGTCATGCGGCCGTCCTCCCATCTGTGCACCAAGCCATGCGGCCGTCCTCCCATCTGAGCAACAAGCCATGAGGCCGTCCTCCCATCTGGGCACCAAGTCATGCGGCCGTCCTCCCATCTGGACACCAAGCCATGCGGCCGTCCTCCCATCTGTGCACCAAGTCATGCGGCCGTCCTCCCATCTGTGCACCAAGTCATGCGGCCGTCCTCCCATCTGGGCACCAAGTCATGCGGCCGTCCTCCCATCTGGGCACCAAGTCATGCGGCCGTCCTCCCATCTGTGCACCAAGTCATGCGGCCGTCCTCCCATCTGGGTACCAAGCCATGCGGCCGTCCTCCCATCTGGGCACCAAGTCATGCGGCCGTCCTCCCATCTGTGCACCAAGCCATGCGGCCGTCCTCCCATCTGTGCACCAAGCCATGCGGCCGTCCTCCCATCTGTGCACCAAGCCATACGGCCGTCCTCCCATCTGGGCACCAAGCCATGCGGCCGTCCTCCCATCTGGGAACCAAACCATGCGGCAGTTTTCCCATTTGTGCACCAGGCCATGCGGCCGTCCTCGCTGTAAGACATGCCCCTTGTTACCCAGACGGACCAGATTGTCTTCCCTAAGGGGATATTCAAGATTAGGAATGGCTTTCTTAGTACCAGCCGCAACGTGGTCTACAACATTATGTGTAAGCGCTGTTTTTTGAAGTACATAGGTGAGACGGGGAGGTTACTCTCTTGCCGTATCGCTGAGCATGTACGTGCGATTAAACAAGACAAACAGTGTCCTGTCTCCCGATACTTCAATGGACTTGACCACATGGGCGTCGATGACATGTCAGTCACCGCCATGGTTTCTTCTACAAACACATACGGCAGGGTCAGTCTGGAGAATAGACTGATCCAAGAGTATGGGACCCTAACACTGTTGCGTACTGGGTTCTGGATAAAAGAAGACAAGTCTCGACTCTTGTTCACGTATACTTCAAGCCTTTATTATTCATCAATATATGTACAGCATCTGATTAAGGTACACGACGTACTCCATACAACAATGTCCACTCACTTTAAGTGCATACATGAACCCTCTGTCTTATTACGCTGAACACTCGAGCCACCTCGATGTGTCATCAGCTATAACAGAGCCAACGCTCTATACTAACGTCTAGCCCTAACAAGGACTATGGACCTCTCGACTCCTCAGTCTCCACACGTCTCTCTCCTTTCTCTCTGTCTCACACACCTATATATACACAGCACGACCGTCCAACCTTCACACTGAGTGAATACAACTAACATCATTATGGACAAGTGAACTCCCGTCAACGCACGCCTTGACCCGACTCCCACACTGGCTCACAACAATCTCACAACAATCATTCGCAGTGATTCTCATACCCTGACAAACACCACATGTGATGAATGTGGTGTTTGCACTGACAACCCGATTGATTTGCCACACCCACACTCTCTTTTCCTTTATAAGCTTTTACTATTCTCTCCTTATAATATCTCTACTGGACTAATTGGATTTCGCCGCAGCTAAGTTTTTTTCTTTCGTTATATTCGTTTTATTTGTGTACTATTTGTTCGTTGAGGAAGGATCTTTGCCGAAACGTTCGCTGTTGTGTTACGTCATGTCAGGCTAACTAATAACCTGTTTATAGGTTATACATTTACAATTTAAAAGCCTGGTTGCAGTCTAACCCCCATTATTTTAATAAGACATGTCTCATCATGTAAAACATGACATTTATAATATTTAATCACTGCACTAAACAGGTTTAATAAGACATAATCTCATGATGTAACACATGACATTTATCGTATTTAATCACTGCACTAATCAGGTTTAATAAGACATAATCTCATGATGTAACACATGACATTTATCGTATTTAATCACTGCACTAATCAGGTTTAATAAGACATAATCTCATGATGTAACACATGACATTTATCATATTTAATCACTGCACTAATCAGGTTTAATAAGACATAATCTCATTATGTAACACATGACATTTATCGTATTTAATCACTGCACTAATCAGGTTTAATAAGACGACAACAACCTAAAGTTGTGCTTTTTCACCTTATTTCTATTTTATCTATAATAAACTAAAACTTACAGATACTTAATCGACTTTATAAATCTTTGAACCTAAATATTATTTTATCTTACACAGCTGGACATTATTAAATTCAATTCGATCAAAATTACAGCTTTTTTTTTACTTAAAACTCTTTAAAACATGAAAAATATTCGATTTTAAATCTTAATATTGTATAGCCTTCATAAGATACAGCACGCAGATAGACACAGGGATATAAAAACACTTTTCAAAATCAGTTCTCCTTCCTCCCGTCTGGCAGACTGGCTTTGAATGGGTGGTTGTCTGGACGACTATTAAAACCTGCACACTATCCAAACTCAAAACTCTATAGGGGTCGTTCATAAAGTACGTCACGCTCCAGAGGGGGGGAGGGGGTGTAAGAAAGTGTGACAGTTTGTGACAGGGGGAGGGGGGGGGTCCAGCCATGTGTGACGTCACGCTGTTTTATATCAAATTTTAATTATTTTGTTAATAAAAAACAAAATTTTTGTTCGAAAGTGTGACGTACTTTAGGGGGGGGGAGGTCCAAGATTTGTGACAGGGGGAGGGGGGAGTTAAAAATGGTCAAAAATAGTGTGACGTACTTTATGGACGGCCCCATAAAGGCTAGACAAAAATCATGTATACGCGAAAGACGCAATATTCTTCTGCATAGAAGGAGCGTCTATGATTTGTAATGAAAGATAATATTTTAAAAACTTTCTTTTAGAGAAAGCTTTTCCTATAAGCCTATAAGTTGCTTTTGCTTGTAGTTGTGCTTTATTTGAATAAACGTAATAGTCAACTATGGTGTAATTTAATCTAATTAATGTACATGAAGTGTTAATCTACATAATACTATTATATTTACAATACTTGTGTCACGTGTCAAAGGATCTATTTACATCTTAGCTGCTGTAAATCACATTCTCGATTGTACTTTAAATGTTTATGTAAAATGTAAATGAACATATCAATTGTACTTTATGTACGATGTGAATGACCTTCTTCAACTTATTGTCAGTACTGATGTAAATTTTCTGACCAATGCACATTCAGTGCTGACTTGTACAATCTGACCAATCTACTTTCAGTGCTGATGTGATTTATCTTAGCAATGTGCTTTCAGTGCTAACGTGTATTATCTGACCAATGTACTTTCAGTGCTGACATGTATTATCTGACCAACGTACTTTCAGTGCTGACATGTTTTATCTGACCAATGTACTTTCAGTGCTGACTTGTATTATCTGACCAATGTACTTTCAATGCTGACATGTATTATCTGACCAATGTACTTTCAGTGCTGACATGTATTATCTGACCAATGTACTTTCAGTGCTGACTTGTATTATCTGACCAATGTACTTTCAGTACTGACATGTTTTATCTGACCAATGTACTTTCAGTGCTGACATGTATTATCTGACCAACGTACTTTCAGTGCTGACATGTTTTATCTGACCAATGTACGTTCAGTGCTAATGTGTATTATCTGACTAATGTACTTTCAGTGCTGACATGTATTATCTGACCAACGTACTTTCAGTGATGACATGTATTATCTGACCAATGTACTTTCAGTGCTAATGTGTATTATCTGACCAATGTACTTTCAGTGCTGACTTGTATTATCTGACTAATGTACTTTCAGTGATGACATGTATTATCTGACCAATGTACTTTCAGTGCTAATGTGTATTATCTGACCAATGTACTTTCAGTGCTGACTTGTATTATCTGACCAATGTACTTTCAGTGCTAATGTGTATTATCTGACCAATGTACTTTCAGTGCTGACTTGTATTATCTGACTAATGTACTTTCAGTGCCGATGTGTCTGCCTTCGTCTCATCAATCTCTTCCAACCTTATCGTGGCGTCTGATGGGAATATCACGTGGTTTTCTATGGTCATCTTCAAGAGTTCGTGCTCTATCAATGTCCGCTACTTCCCATTCGACGCACAGAACTGTTCCATGCAGTTTGCTTCCTGGTCGTTCGACGGGTCGCAGGTAAAGCCACCATTAACACTAAAATATTGTATAGTTTCAGGTAAAGCCACCATTAACACTAACATATTGTATAGTTTCAGGTAAAGCCACCATTAACACTAACATATTGTCTAGTTTCTTAAAGCCACCATCAACACTAACAAGTTGTATAGTTTCTTATCTTTATCATTTGTAGCCCCACTAGTTTATCTTATTTAACATAGATTCTACTTATTTTTGATTTGTTCGTATTTTTATCCTTCGTTTTTTCTTTAAAATTCCTATCAATATGTGTTACTTAGCATTGTTCTTCAATAGTTTAAGTTTTGATCCATTTTGATTGTAATATTGAATGTAAAATCATAATAAAACCTATAATGATAATGAAACTAAAGCTAATATCCTTAACACATATTTTGCATCATCTTTTTCTGCCTCAGGCGACAAGGAAGTTTTAATAAATTTAAATAAAATGGAGGAAATAGGTAACATAACTGTAGATGAGATAGGTATACATTCACTCCTAAAAAACTTAAAAATAAACAAAGCTACTGGCCCAGATGATTTGCCTGCAAGGTTATTAAAAGAACTAAGCAATGAACTGTCCCCAATCCTTGTAGTTCTCTTTCAAGCCTCTCTAAACCAGGGTAAAGTGCCCCAGGATTGGAAATTAGCTAACGTAACTCCACTCTTTAAGAAAGGGGATAAATCAGACCCTGGTAATTACAGGCCTGTATCACTTACTAGTATCACCTGTAAATTACTAGAACACATAATATATAGTAGAATAGTTAACCACCTTGACAAATATAATGCCCTATGCCCACATCAACACGGCTTTAGAAAAAACAGATCATGTGAAACACAATTAATAGGTTTAATAGATGAACTATCAAAAGGCTTAGACAAAAATGATCAAATAGATACAATATTACTAGACTTCTCAAAAGCATTTGACAAAGTTCACCACCTTAGTTTACTTAAAAAACTTAACTACTTTGGAATCTCAGGTTCCTTACATCACTGGATCCAAGACTTCCTTTTGGGCAGGGAGCAAACTGTAATAATTAATGGATCTAAATCTGCACCAATAAAGGTTAACTCAGGAGTTCCACAAGGAACTGTGCTAGGTCCCTTACTCTTTTTAATTTATATAAATGATTTACCCAACAACATCTCAACAGGTACAAAAGTTAGGTTATTTGCTGATGATTGTATAATCTATAGAACAATTAAATCAGAACAAGATAGCAAAATTTTACAAAAAGACTTAGATGAATTGATAAAATGGGAAACTAACTGGAGTATGTCTTTCCACCCAGAAAAGTGTCAACTGTTAAGAGTAACAAAGAAAAAGAAACAAATAAATTCAAAATATTACATTCATGGAAAAGAACTGACCCAAACTAAAGATGCAAAATACTTAGGAGTCTTAATAAATGAGAAACTATCATGGAATCCCCATGTCAATGAAGTTATTAAAAAATCAAACAAAACCTTAGGCTTTATAAAAAGGAACTTTAACAAATGTAATAGAGATATAAAACTAAAATGCTACCTCACTTTGGTGAGACCTGTACTAGAATATGCATCTTCTGTATGGGACCCATCCACCAAAGAAAACATTGATAAACTAGAACAAATTCAAAAAAGAGCTGCCAGATTCATTACTGGAGAATATTCGAAACTGACAAGAATAACACCATTAGTTAAATCATTAAACCTTGAAACACTAGAGGATAGAAGAACCAAGAGCAAAGTAGTAATCATACATAAAGCAATTAATTCTAATTTAGAAATACAACACAAAGATAACTTAATACAACCCTCAGATAGACATAAGGATAAAAACACCTTTCTTATTCCGTATGCAAGAACAAACACATACAAGTTTTCCTTCTTCCCGTCCGGAATTCGGGCGTGGAATGGGTTGCCTGAAGAATCCAGGAAAACCAACACTTTATCAACATTTAAATCTCTAATAAAAATGCAGGACTAAACACAAACCATAGATAAGCGTAGGACGCAATAATCTTCTGTATAGAAGGAGCGTCTGTAAACAGATAAGATAAGATAAGATAATATAAGGATGTGCGTGGAAGTTCACGAGGGTGCTTCGAAGTACATCTATAATATGTACAGAACCACTTCCACACCAAAAGCCTTAGAAAAATTCTCAATATAAAATGGCAGGAAAAAGTTCCAGACACCGAAATATTAGCCAGGTCAGGACTCACCAGCATCCACACTATCCTCGTGCAAAGCCAACTACGCTGGGCGGGGCATGTAGTGCGCATGCTCGACCGTCGCCTCCCCAAGAGGCTCTTCTGTGGAGAGCTTACAGAAGGCCATGGAGCACGCGGAGGTCCACGTAAGCGCTACAAGGATGCACTTAAAACTGATCTGAAGGCCTTCGACATCGGACATGACTCCTGGGAAGCAGCAGACAGTAACCGAGCCCACTGGCGCTCTATGATACGGAATGGCGCAGCTGTCTATGAGGCTAATAGACAACAGGCTGCCAAGTTAAAGCGTCAAGTCAGAAAGGACCGTATCCAAAACCCTCCTGAAGGGACCGCATCCATCTCTTGTCCGACGTGCGGACGCCTTTTTCGTGCCAGAATAGGGTTAATAAGCCACCAGAGGACACATGTGGCGGCCCAGCAAACATGATGAGAGTTGTCATCGTCGACCTCGACGGACGAACAACAACAACAACAAAATAATATGTACATTCTGTATTTCATTCTTTATCAACAACACATACCCATCGTATCATTCTGCAATTCCTCATAACGCATGATTGTATAGCAATTCCAATGCCTTAGATTTAATGTAACATTGTATAAACAACTCTATAATTAAGTCTTAGAATGAGGTCTTCTTTTATTCTCATTCTGCCATACTTTTAAAAAAATGCATCATCATCCAGCCAATTATTTATGTAATACCTAAGTGGCCGTCCATAAATGACGTCACGCACCTAGAGGGGAGGGTCCACACATTTGTGACGATGTGTGACGAGGGGGAGGGGGGGGTGTTTGAGAAATAAGACGTCACGTAAAAACTCGCAAATTTAAATTAAAATTTCTACTTAAATATTTGATTTCTTACAATTTATTTTATGACGTTTTACGTGGCTTCCCGCGTGTTACGATATTATAGTGCAGCCTTACACTAAACACATACTTAAGTGACAAAAAATTGATTTCAAACATGCTCTTATTCAAATAGAAAATACAGCTTTTATGGGTGCTTTGTGACGTCATATTGGTGGGGGTCTAAGATTTTGTGACGATGCGTGACGAGGGGGGAAGGGTAGTGACAAATCGGACAAAAAAGGCATGATATCATTTATGGACGGCCCCTAAACAAAAAATTGCTGTTAAAAAAAACTTACCTGTATTATAATAAACAAGATATGGCCCGTGGCGCAGCATGCGCCGCAAACTTGCTCATCATAGATAGTGCAAAGAACGGTAGGGGGGGTGAGAGAACGGGCACAAACAGCAGCACGAAGTAATGAAAAAAAAGCGAGTAAACGTGGAGACATGTGTACAGCGGCTGTTGTTCAAAAATGGGGAAAAGAACATGCAGAAAAAAACAACATATATATTTTTTTATTGTCCCCGCTGGGGCTTGAACCCAGGACTTTCCGCGTGCAAGGCGGGTGTGATAACCAATACACTACCAATCAAATGTTATTCTGTAAAGGAACACCAGTGCTTACGTCCCTAAACTTGTATATCCCCAGATTAACCTTTTGACCAACACTGACCAGGGTGACACCAGTAACTACGTCCCCAACAGTGAGTGGGAGTTGATTAGGTTCATGGTAGAGAGAAATGTGCGCTACTTTTCTTGTTGTTCGGAGCCCTACCCAGAGATACAGTTCTATATTGTTATACGGGTAAGTAAGATAACCAATAACACATAAATACATGGTCAGCCCAATATGAACCTTCGAATATATAACATGAATTGTAAAGCCATAATCTCTCATAATTAGCATTGATAGTGGAATATCTTTCCTTATCTAATAAATTGGTGTTGAGAAGTTCCTCCATTTCAATGGACATTATAATATTTTACACTTAACACGAATAGATGAATTATCACCACCAACAATCTATGTTGTAAATTCAAGCATCACTTAAGCGTGCCCAGATTACTGATATAAAGCGCTGTGAGCCCAGTTCCTTACTGGGTTACAGCGCTATATAAATTATCAATTTATTATTTATATCTCTATATGTTTGATATAAAACAGGAAACTTATTCATGATGAATTGAATGTTCTTAGATATAGATTTATAGATCTTTGTTCTAAATCAGTTTCATTCACTTAAAATGGGCTATTTGGAGAAATATAATAATTTCACTCGAATTCTCAACTTTTGTCAGTCCACTTGAAGAAACCAAATGTACATGTATATATTTAAAAAGGTATAACTTTGTTGTTACTTCGCAGTAATACCACGAATTCAAGTCGGTCATAGAATGTCGGAGAGCCTATAAATAGTTTAGTTACAACAATGTCAATTATAGAACATGAACTACCACATCCCCTCCTAAGGCAACTATAATAGCAATACACTTAATATGGTCATTTTACTTCTTGTCATCAACAGCGGCGTCCCTTGTTCTATATTTTCAACATGATTCTGCCGTGTATCCTCATCACACTCGTGGCCCTGTTAGGGTTCTACATCCCATCCGACTCCGGGGAGAAGGTCACCATGGGAATCACGACTCTGTTGTCCATGACAGTTTTCATGATGCTGGTCACTGAGAACATGCCACCAACGTCAGACGTGCTTCCACTCATAGGTCAGTCGGTGCTCGCTCTCTAAATTCTAATTTCATTCCCTTTGACCCACTTCTCCGACATATCATTTCTCATGACTTTATTTGAATCCTGAAATGTAAGACTTACTTTGTGATTACTTGGCGGCTTATTGTCCTGCTGGATTTAAACTTGGACTTCAATCATCGACCCCAATGAGATGTCTCTAGATCATTGAGTCAAGATCTTTGTGTCTAGATCATTGAGTCAAGATCTTTGTGTCTAGATCATTGAGCCAAGATCTTTGTGTCTAGATCATTGCGTCAAGATCCTTGTGTATAGATCATCGAGGCAAGATCTTTGTGTCTAGATCATTGAGTCAAGATCTTTGTGTCTAGATCATTGAGCCAAGATCTTTGTGTCTAGATCATTGAGTCAAGATCCTTGTGTCTAGATCATTGAGTCAAGATCTTTGTGTCTAGATCATTGAGCCAAGATCTTTGTGTCTAGATCATTGAGGCAAGATCTTTGTGTCTAGACCATTGAGTCAAGATCTTTGTGTCTAGATCATTGAGCCAAGATCCTTGTGTCTAGATCATTGAGTCAAGATCTTTGTGTCTAGATCATTGAGCCAAGATCTTTGTGTCTAGATCATTGAGCCAAGATCTTTGTGTCTAGATCATTGAGCCAAGATCTTTGTGTCTAGGTCATTGAGTCAAGATCTTTGTGTCTAGGTCATTGAGTCAAGATCCTTGTGTATAGATCATCGAGGCAAGATCTTTGTGTCTAGATCATTGAGTCAAGATCTTTGTGTCTAGATCATTGCGCCAAGATCTTTGTGTCTAGATCATTGAGTCAAGATCCTTATGTCTGGATCATTGAGTCAAGATCTTTGTGTCTAGATCATTAAGCCAAGATCTTTGTGTCTAGATCATTGAGCCAAGATCTTTGTGTCTAGATCATTGAGTCAAGATACTTGTGTATAGATCATTGAGCCAAGATCTTTGTGTCTAGATCATTGAGCCAAGATCTTTGTGTCTAGATCATTGAGTCAAGATCCTTGTGTATAGATCATCGAGGCAAGATCTTTGTGTCTAGATCATTGAGTCGAGATCTTTGTGTCTAGATCATTAAGCCAAGATCTTTGTGTCTAGATCATTGAGTCAAGATCCTTGTGTCTAGATCATTGAGTCAAGATCTTTGTGCCTAGATC
The DNA here is from genome assembly GCA_944989445.1 of Ampullaceana balthica. Taxonomy (NCBI): domain Eukaryota; kingdom Metazoa; phylum Mollusca; class Gastropoda; family Lymnaeidae; genus Ampullaceana; species Ampullaceana balthica. The sequence continues at coordinate 219,443 of CALYLW010000076.1, forward strand.
ATTGAGCCAAGATCTTTGTGTCTAGATCATTGAGCCAAGATCTTTGTGCCTAGATCATTGAGCCAAGATCTTTGTGTCTAGATCATTGAGTCAAGATCCTTGTGTATAGATCATTGAGTCAAGATCTTTGTGCCTAGATCATTGAGCCAAGATCTTTGTGTCTAGATCATTGAGTCAAGATCTTTGTGCCTAGATCATTGAGCCAAGATCTTTGTGTCTAGATCATTGAGTCAAGATCCTTGTGTATAGATCATCGAGGCAAGATCTTTGTGTCTAGATCATTGAGTCAAGATCATTGTCTCTAGATCATTGAGTCAATATCCTTGTGTCTAGATCATTGAGTCAAGATCTTTATGTCTAGATCATTGAGTCAAGATTATTGTCTCTAGATCATTGAGTCAAGATCCTTGTATCTAGATCATTGAGTCAAGATCTTTGTGTCTATATCATTGAGTCAAGATCCTTGTGTCTAGATCATTGAGTCAAGATCTTTGTGTCTAGATCATTGTGTCAAGATCTTTGTGTCCAGACCTTTGTGTCTAACAATCCAGTACGGCGTTTTATGAATCTCTTACTTTACCATAACTGGATTATTATATTACAACAATAGAATGGTCTCTGAACATACTTTTCTGCAATTTCAAGGACCTGTCTGTTGTGTTTTCCTGACCAAACTGAACAAACAGAAATCAAAGTGTCTGGGAGATCTTTTAAATCGTGTTGTAGCTGCACCCGAAGAATTAAGCCGTGGAATGGTCTTCGGTAAAAGCCGCACACATAGGATATCGATACTAGAACCCACATTAAAGTATTGACGCTGATGACCAATTTAAGGATATCGATTCTGTTGCGACTCTGTGAGACACGATTCTTTGTCGTTTGTTTATTAGCCTGAATCGTTGAAACAATGTATGATATACATTTCGCTATTACAAACATGGGCGTCGCTAGGAATTTTTCCAGGGGGGGGGGCAAAAAAATCCCACTTTTTAAAATATTTTAACTGGCAATGCCATACAGGTACAATTTTCAATTAAATTCAAGTTCAGTATAAAATAAGGGTCGAAAAAGCCTTTGAAATTAACAAGACTTACAAATTAGTGCTGTAATAGTTAAAATACAACATTTATTAATGCATTTAATAAATATTTTTTTCCTCAAATGTAGGGGGGGGGGCAAATGCCCCCCCTTGCCCCCCCCCCTCCCTACGCCCATGATTACAAAGTTATTTTACACTGGACATATAAATGTCAAGAAATTTGAGGTGTAATCTTGTTAGCATTGTGTTTCAGGTTAATTTAAAGACAATGGTCAATTCTTTAAGGAATGACAAATTTCAGATGTTTATAAAAAAAAATTTTTTAACTTTATTAAGTAATGTTTTAACACATCTATTTTAAGACTTACATTTTTAAATATTTTTAAAATGTTAGGTTTGAGAAATTAAACAAAATTTCTTTTCATTTCCAAATAGAATAATGAAGTTCATGTTCCTGTTATAGATCCCTCTACAGTGTGTGTAACGCGCGTGTATCACATCTAGATAGGTCCCTCTACAGTGTGTGTAACGTGCGTTTATCATATCTAGATAGATCCCTTACAATATTTATGACATTCTTGTGTTAAAGGTGTCAATACTAATCATATAGTTCACCCAAAATTCATGATATTTTTTCATAGACTTGATACAACATTCCTGAATTCTGTATCAATATTTTTATCAAATGTAATTTCTGTGTCATTTAATTCAGACAAATTTCGTTGAATTCTTTTTAGTTCATACACCATTTATGCATTATAAACTAAATACAACATGCATGACAGACATGTATCAAAAGATCCTACAACATGCATGACAGACATGTATCAAAAGTTTGTATAACATTCATGAACTATTTCTTTCTAAGGTGTCTACTACGGGATGACAATATTCATAGTCTCATTCGCCACAGCCATGACTGTCTTCACGTTAAACATTCACCACAAAGGCACAAGTGGGAAACCAGTTCCTAACATCATAAAAAGAATCTGCTTCGACCTCTTGGCCAAGATGTTCTGCATGAAAGTGGACACATGGGAGGACCCTCCACCTGACGTGGTTAGAATTCTAATGACCATTTAGAACTGTTTCCGTGATAGAAACATGTGTAAATGCCATGGGAAATTATAACAAAACGTTAGTCCAGAATGGACAGTAGCAGATAGATATGTCTTAGACACTAAAAATCTTTAAAATTTACAAAATAAACTCAGATAATGATAATAATTAGATTTCTGTATAGTCATTTGCTGGTTAGTGAGGAACTATTGCCATATTTGAATGTCACATTGTCCTAGGTCAAGGTAACGATAAGTTGAGGCTAAAGGTAAACGAATGAACGATGAGCATTGATGTGTTCGATCACAATGTTTTGTGTCTATTGATTTTGGAGCTTGCTGATAGTCACAGAAAGATCTGTGCACCTATTTTATTCAATGTTTCAGAATTTTATTTTATTTCAGAAAATCGTTTAAGTTTGCATCAAAATGCATGGATTTGTAATTCAAATATTTTAAGGCATTGATGTGTAGATAATATTTTCTTCACTTTCTTCTTCTCAACTGATTTTCCAGCGATTGATGCATGGTCAGAAGCCTACTTGCTTTTTTCTTCTTTAGGCTAAAACCTTTGTTTTAACATAAAAGATCTCATAGCTTTATAAATTTTAGGTCAAATAAAATTTTAATATTGTTATCACATTCAATAGTAATGTTATATCAGCTACAAAAAAAAACCATAAACTCTATAAGAAACGCTTGATCTTATTACATTGATTCGCTGGGTACTTGTGCTAAATCTTCTAGTTTAAAATATGCTAAGTCCTACAGACTGTAAAAGAAAATAGTAATTATAATAAATTTTAATTTTAAAACTATTTTTATTTATCTATGATGTTTTTATTGTATTGTTTTTTCAAAAAAAAATTCCTTGTACCATTTTATGAAATCATGCTTTAGACTTAATCTCCTTTACCAAATATGATCTAAAAGTCTTGTTCTTTTCAGAATTTAAAGTACACTTTATGCGTAAGGGGTATGAGTTTTACAAGGAAAACTTAAAATGTTTAAAAACTATTTATTCGGCATAAAATGGTTACTGGCCTACTGGCCATAAAAGACTTAAGAAAATCCGCATGTATGTTAATTTAGTTTTAAGCTGAAATTATCGAAGTGTTAATGTGCTTCAAAGGTGAACTTTGGTTTGATTCTTTTCGTTGTTCCAGCAAATTAACATTAATCTTTCCAAGAAATATCAACTACAAGAATTGAAACCGTGCGACTCTTGGTAATATTGTACATTCTCAGGGTAATACTGTACATTCTCAGGGTAATACTGTACATTCTCAGGGTAATACTGTACATTCTCAGGGTAATACTGCACATTCTCAGGTTTATACCGTACATTCTCAGGGTAATACTGTACAATCTCAGGGTAATACTGTACATTCTCAGGGTAAAACTCGACTTTCTCAGTGAAATACTGTACTTTCTCAGGTAATACTGTACATTCTCAGGGTAATACTTTACATTCTCAGTTTATACCGTACTTTCTCAGGGTAATACTGTACAATCTCAGGGTAATACTGTACAATCTCAGGGTAATACTGTACATTCTCAGTGTAATACTGTACATTCTCAGGGTAATACTGTACATTCTCAGGTTTATACCGTAAATTCTCAGTGTAATACTGTACATTCTCAGGGTAATACTGTACATTCTCAAGGTAATACTGTACATTCTCAGTTTAATACTGTACATTCTCAGGTTTATACCGTACATTCAAAGGGTAATACTGTACATTCTCAGGGTAATACTGTACATTCTCAGGGTAATACTGTACATTCTCAGGGTAATACTGCACATTCTCAGGTTTATACCGTACATTCTCAGGGTAATACTGTACAATCTCAGGGTAATACTGTACATTCTCAGGGTAATACTGTACTTTCTCAGTGTAATACTGTACTTTCTCAGGTAATACTGTACATTCTCAGGGTAATACTTTACATTCTCAGTTTATACCGTACTTTCTCAGGGTAATACTGTACAATCTCAGGGTAATACTGTACAATCTCAGGGTAATACTGTACATTCTCAGTGTAATACTGTACATTCTCAGGGTAATACTTTACATTCTCAGGTTTATACCGTAAATTCTCAGTTTAATACTGTACATTCTCAGGGTAATACTGTACATTCTCAAGGTAATACTGTACATTCTCAGTTTAATACTGACATTCTCAGGTTTATACCGTACATTCAAAGGGTAATACTGTACATTCTCGAGGTAATACTGTACATTCTCAGTGTAATACTGTACATTCTCAGGTTTATACCGTACATTCTCAGGGTAATACTGTACATTCTCATGGTAATACCGTACATTCTCAGGGTAATACTGTACATTCTTAGGGTAATACCGTACATTCTCAGGGTAATACTGTACATTCTCAGGGTAATACTGTACATTCTCAGGGTAATACTGTACATTCTCAGGGTAATACTCTACATTCTCAGGGTAATACTGTACATTCTCAGGGTAATACTGTACATTCTCAGGGTAATACTGTACATTCTCAGTGTAACACTGTACATTCTCAGTGTAACACTGTACATTCTCATGGTAATACTGTACATTCTCAAGGTAATATTGTACATTCTCAGGGTAATACTGTACATCCTCAGGGTAATATTGTTCATTCTCAGGGTAATACTGTACATTCTCAGTGTAATACTGTACATTCTCAGGTTTATACCGTACATTCTCAGGTTAATACTATACAATCTCAGGGTAATACTGTACATTCTCAGGGTAATACTGTACATTCTCAGTTTTATACCGAACATTCTCAGTGTATCACTGTACATTCTCAGTGTAACACTGTACATTCTCAGGGTAATACTGTACATCCTCAGGGTAATATTGTTCATTCTCAGGGTAATACTGTACATTCTCAGTGTAATACTGTACATTCTCAGGGTAATACTGTACATTCTCAGGGTAATACTGTACATTTTCAGGGTAATACTGTACATTCTCAGGGGAATACTGTACATTCTCAGGGTAATACTGTACATTCTCAGGTTTATACCGTACATTCTCAGTGCACCACTGTACATTCTCAGTGTAACACTGTACATTCTCAGGGTAATACTGTACATTCTCAGGGTAATACTGTACATCCTCAGGGTAATATTGTTCATTCTCAGGGTAATACTGTACATTCTCAGGGTAATACTGCACATTCTCAGGGGAATACTGCACATTCTCAGGGGAATACTGTACATTTCCGAAATTTTACCCCAACTCGAGGATGACGTCATATTCTGTTTTTATTGGAATGCCGAAGCGTGAATAAGGAAAAGGACAAAAAAACATTTGAAATTTCTCGATATTGCTTTATCAGTGCTTTTAACTTGCAACTATGATTTTGTCTACTTTGTTTCCTCAATTCTCTAAGTTCGCTCGCCGCACCCCCAGAGACGCCACACAAGGACCAAGTGTTTTTTCTTGTGTTTATCAGTTACCATTATGTTATAATTTTCTTTCAGTTTACGCCTGATTGCAACGGTGTTCCAGGTGGATCGTCCAATTATATCCGTTACAAAGTTGCAAATCAAGAAGACACCGATCAACTCAATTTGGTACGTCCCTTGCGGCCCCTGGTCACTCATTGCCTACATGCTCACTGTAAAAAGTTTAGTTAAAGTGGATGGGGCTAAACTGTATGTTTGTAAGACGCCTTTTCATGACACAAGAAATATATATTTAAATTTGGATGAGATAAAGTATGGGCTGCTCTCGGTATTTATAACATTATAGAATTATTGGCCGAGATTATATTAAAATACCTGAAACGCCCCTGACGACAAAGAGATACACCGCGCGAAGAAATAGCAGACGCCAACAAGCCTAACATTAGGCTACTCTTACATAAACCTTTTCTAAGATACTTAGATAGGGCGGCTAGTTTTTCTTTTTACTATAGGCTCGTTTAAAAATAATCATTTTAACTTAAATGCGTTGTCATTAAATTTCATTTAACTTGCAGCGCCATTTCTAAAAATTTTAATATTTAAAATAAGTTTATTAAATTAAAATATTCGATTAGATTTCTTAAGATGTTAAAACTAAAATTCTAAAATTGCCAAAACCAAAGAGGCCGGAAAAAGTTCGTTTTGGTCATTTGACTTAGTTATTTATTGTCATCAAAGCTTATATAGTTCGCATCGAATGTCCGCGCATGCACTTCCGCTGTGTCTTTGCACGCTAACCAAGTTGTATCAAGCCTTTGACAGATCCGCCCTATAGAGTAATTATATCAGTTTTGGTATTGGCTGCCTTCACAACGATATCTCATTTAGCTAGATCTTTTCAATACTGAATGCTAACAACTCGCGATCTTTAGTTTAACTTAAGAATTCACCTCAAAAATTAATCAAGAAAGTTTTGATTACGCCCCCTTGAAACATCAGAAGAGATGCTGAGCACAACATCAACCATGACATGGCGGCATGCAGTTATTCAAAACAGCTGCTTTATTTTTATGCTTGACGAACTATTCAACAGCACATCTTTTATTCTTTGTCTTTTCCATTAAAAACACATCAAAAATGTTACTGCTACTTGCTGTTTGCCGCGTATTATAGCGTTCTTTGCATTTAGAATTTTGTTTGCATGTCTTTCTTAGCAATTCTGTTTTCAAGCTTCATAACGAAACATAAAAAAGAAAAGCATTGAAAATGGCAAGGGGACTTCTTTGCATTCAAATTATTTGAAATAATATCTCAATTTTCGCCAAATACTCTCTGAGCCATTTTCAAGATCATTACAGTCTAATTTAGAAGAAAAAATAGCAATACTTCCACAGTATAAACTTCTCAAATATTTAAGTTCTCTAAATTAATTGTCTTTAAAATATGATAAATGACAATTTTAACTCCATAGGATATTCCTTTATATTACTATTCCGCAAAAATTAATGTTAGTGAATAAATATCAAGGAGGTAGACATCAACCACTTTCTTGTCTGAATTTTTTTCAGCGTCTCATTGTTTATTTCATCTTGTCATTGTTTATTTCATCTTGTCATTGCTTATTTCATCTTGTCATTGTTTATTTCATATGTCATTGTTTATTTCATCTTGCCATTGTTTATTTCATCTTGTCTTTGTTTATTTCATCTTGTCATTGTTTATTTCATATGTCATTGTTTATTTCATCTTGTCATTGTTTATTTCCAGGAGCTGAAGCCCATCAATGACATGACACATGTCAGTCGAGTTGACATCCCACCATTGGACGGTGAAACCTATCAGGGCAACGGGGCAATCCCTAGGGCATTTCCAGGCTTTCGCCGGTCAAACGGCACGACGTCCTCTGCCGAGCAGGTGGGCACTGAATGCCCGCCGTTTGAGGCCTACTTCTCGAGGGTTCTCCAACGAGTGTATCAGACATTAGAACGTAATGACATCCGGCTGGCAGAGCATGACCAGAAGGAGGGTATGAAACTGGAATGGCAGCAAGTAGCCCAAATCACCGATCGTCTGCTGCTCATCTGCTTCGTGTGTGTTACGTTGACCATTACTGGTGTCGTGTTGTTGGCCTCCCCGGCATCTGTTAATGTGTAAAGGACGTCACACCATGTCGTCACATCATGACGTCACAACATAACGTCACAACATGACGTCACACCATGACGTCACACCATGCACATAGACGTTGGAGGATGGGACAACCACGAATAATATTTATGTTTTATATGCAGAACTCAAAATGAATCGTCTTTTCCCTTTAAGCATGGATTTAAGAAGAATTATGGTAAATTCTGAGAACCACATCGCCCAGTTTTGTGTAATCGAGGAAGGAAGTTTGTCGCACCCTGTTATATCTACCAAGTGGAGGGGTTGAAGAAATGTCTATCTGTCTCTCAAATGATTTCAATTGAGGTAATGGCATAAGAATTGGTGCTTTCTTTCATTTTTTGTTGACAATGAAATAGAAAATGTCCTGTGCGCTAGCTCAATGTGGATACGGGAGTACTCGTCATGGTGAACTTATGGCTTTGGAAAGAACTGTTTAATTTTATGCATGAATGCCATACATTTTATCAGTACACCTGAACAATAGGTTGGTCTAAAATTCTTGATTGTATGACACGCTCGGAGTTGTGACATGAAATGGATATCAAAGAACTATCATTGAAACGGCAAGTTTCTTAGATGTAGATATGAAACTGTGCAATGTGCTTAAAACGGCGAGGATTTAACAAAATCCTTCTAACAACAAGTGTTCAGGAATGTTTTGAAGTGCAATTCTAAGATAAATTGGATGCTATTTCAAATGCGGTTCTGACAAAATATAACGTGTTCTGTGGTTGGGCTGATATGTATCTCTACATGGATACCTGCTCGGATGTTTAAGTATGTTGGATATCTTCATGGACGTGGACATGGATATTATCGGAATACACCGTTACCAGCTAATGTGGTTCTGACAAAATATAACGTGTTCCATGGTTGGACTGATATGTATCTCTACATGGATACCTGCTCGGATGTTGAATTATGTTGGATATCTTCATGGACGTGGACATGGATATTATCAGAATACACTGTGACCAGCTAATTCTGCCATTATTCAGTCTTGACGTGGACTTTTTTAAAACTGTAAGAATGAAATGCTAGCCATCCTGCCACGTCACCCCTCTTTATTCTGTAGTTTGCTGTAATCCAGTCTGAATGAACAGGAGACGACGTAAAGCGGAAGTTACCAATGTAAAAATCCTCACTTCCGCCTACACGTTTAAAATGACCAGTTCACGCCGACGAACGCCTGCTCAGAACTAACAGCGGAGTAGCGACACGAGGCCCAGAAATAAATTTGTTTATGAGAGTATTTAAAGATGTTTATAAATTGTTTCTCTCTCTGCTGACTATCGAACTTCTACAAAGCAATTTTAAAACTGTTTTTATTGTTTTATCTTGAATTATTGTAGAATTAATTTTTTCATTGCTCTTAATCAGTCAAATGAATTGCCAATTTATTTTATATTGCTTTCAATACAATGTGCATAATATTTTTTTCTAAAATAGGATCACAAAGTGAAGTATTTTGTTTAAGTAGTTAGTTCAATGTTTGAAAATTCACGCACATAATTAATCTATGGATTCTATTGTATAAGTATATTATAAGTATATTATAAGTATATTATAAGTATATTATTTTGGGCGGCATAAAATATTTGGCTTATGGGAAAATGTTAGACTTATTTACAAGATTATAAAATCAAATTTTTCGTCAGAAATTGAAACACACAAATATCAATTCTTTCAAGACTCTGTTAATCAAATTAACACGCATTTTTCTCACAGTATTGCAAATTTCCACATCATTTGAAATGTAACATGTATTAATAATAGAATAAGACATAATGCCATTTTAAATTCTAACCTATATTTCACTTTTTCATACTGCGTTGAAAATTGTATGACGTCACACCATGACGTCACACCATGTGTGAAAATTGTATTTTCAACAATGACATAAAATACCATAAGTCAGTTCCATTGATATAAGTAAATAGTCAACAAACAAAAAAAATGTTTTACATTTCAAAACATGAAATTCAACATCCTTAAAATTCTATTTAAATTAAATTTAGAGTATCTTCAGATCCGCTGTAGTTTTAGATGTCTTAAAATATTACACAGCTATGTATTGATTTGTAAATTAAATTTGAATTTGATATATCAAATTAAGTTGAACTACTTTTCAATTTCAAAATGTATTCCCATCTCTTTTGATTTCAGTAGTAAATATTCCTTTTAATTTTTTTTACTTTTTAACAAGCTTCTAAGAAAATGTAGAGAACGCACATTTCAATGTTGTTTGCGTTTAACGGGGTTTGTTGCCTTCATAAGACTTGAATCGTTTCCTAGTGTGTCTAGCAACATTTCCCGAGAACGTTTATACATCCATCTCAGTTAGGACATCAATATCATTATTTTCTTTACAAATATCCCCTACGAATAGCTGTTTGCTCTTCCCCCAGAAATCTCGCACTTTGACAAATGACGTCATTACACCGCTCGGCTTGCGTCGATTTTTGTGTCTTGCCGGTTTTGACAGCAGAAATCGACACATCATCTTGTCATTATGTGCTAAAGATCATGCTAGGGGAATATCTGGAATATAGTCTACTATTTATTGCTTGTCTTGCACGTAAATATCTGGAAGGTAGGGCAATATATGAACTTGATTTAAATTCAAAGATTTGTAGTTTCTTTGACTTTCTTGATTTTTTATTTTAAATAGAACTAGACGCCCGTGGCGTAGCATACGCCGCAGACTTGCTCATGGAAAGTGCAAAGAAAGTGGAGAAAGGACGGACACAAACTACAGCACGAAGAAATCAAAACAACGCGAGTGATCGTCGGTTGGGGGGGGGGACTGCCAACTCATTGTTTGTTTCGAGACATTTGCAGGCGAAATTCGGTACATCCCTAACTTCAATGAAGTCAGTTATAAAACAATAATCTGTTTAAAATCGGAGTTACATAATCGAGAATCGGTTTTCCAAACAAACAAGAAACAACAACACGCAATTAACAACCCTAAATATGACTAACCCTCGCTAGGGTTGGCCAATCACAGTTTACGTTTAAGGGATGGTAGTAATAAATGGGATGCGTGTAACAACAACCTCAGTGTGCATGTCTTCACGTTTAATCGCTATTTTTTATTTACTTCGTGCTGCTTTTTGTGTCTGTACTCTCACCACCCCCAACCGTTCTTTGCACTGTCTATGAGGAGCAAGTCTGCGGCGTATGCTACGCCGCGGGTGTCACCAGAGTTCTTTCTTTTCATTCACTCACAGTCGTTTGCCCAAACCCACTCCATTTTGACAACTGTGTCTTTCAAGAAGTCTTCACCCGTCACTAAATCATTTGCGGCGCATGCTACGCCACGGGTCAGCTTGTGTTGGTAATAAAGGGGTAAAAGAACGGGCACAAACAGACATTTTTAAAAATAAAACAAACCAATGTTTTCGCTGGGGCTTGAACCCAGGACCTTCCCCGTGTAAGGCGGACGTGATAACCAGCACACTGCGAATCTCACGTTAGTCTGTGAAGGAACAATGCAAGTGAAACGCAAAGAACATTGTTGGTCGACCCCAGCGAGGGTCATTCGTCATGCTCGGTTGTACATACTTGCGTATTGTCTCGAATGGTCCTACGAAGAGAACTATATATATGGATACGATTTTTTACAGCTATTAAACTCATAAGAAACGTACCAAATTTCAAACGGGACTTTATTTAAACTGGTATAGAAAGTATTTTTTTTTAAAAATTAAATCAGTGTAAAAATCAGACTAGCATCATAAGATAAAGTTACATTGCCTTTCTGTGTTATAATTTAATTTACACATATAGCGGAGTTATTTTATTACTAAAAGATTACCATTCATCTTTACACTGTTATAAATGGGATATCCATTTAAGACTAAATTTATGTGCATATTTATATAAGTTCACAAAGGGGCTGCATAAGAAATAAGTTAAATTTATTTGTACATTTTCATTTCAAAATATTTTTCGTGAATAATGAAAGAACTAAATAATTTATTGGAAAACTTAATCTTTAGGGAAAAGTTGTATTTTAAATCATTATGGCTAGCAGATTGGTTGAGTTGTGAGGTACAGGGCAAGCGGAATGACCATCTTGTGATGTCATGGCTAGCACAATGGACCTGGGCTTTGTATCGGCTGGACACCTAGCTCCTCGCTGGTCGTCTTGTTGGGTGTTCATGGCGTCGTTTCCGGTGACACATGTTACAATCTTGTTACTGTAAACCAATATTGTAACATGAGGCGGATGAATTCATCCTTTGTGTTTAACGATTAAATATGTCAGTGTTACAAAAAATTCGATGTTCAAAGATGGGAAAACAGGTTACATTATATATGCAAGAGAAATGACACGATCAATGGAAATTTTTACACATCTCCTCTTAAGAGGGAAATATTACACATTTTTAACAACTTTTTAAAAATGTTATGTTCCGTATATAACAAAATAAAATCGATGATGTAACTACATTTTAAAAGTGATAAATATCTTTATTCTTTGGTTGTTATCTTGCATCGGTAATGGCAACTTTGCTATCACGTGAGTAATCTCGTTGATGAGTGTCTTACACTTTCCTAATCATGCCCTAATTTGTGTCGCTGTGTAGTACGAATCAGTCAGTTATCAATCATGTCAAATATTTGTTTCTTTTGTAGATAATTAAAATATATTTTAATTCAAAACAATCATCAGATTTACCCCAAAATTCAGAATTTGAATAAGTTGTAAACGTCTTACTTAAACACTTTGCGATCCATTCATGTAACAATACAATTAAACTTAAAACCAAGTAAAACATTCAGTGATTGCATGCAGCAATGAAACAAAAATATTATAGAAATAATAATTTTAATATAAATAATAAAATACTAAAATACATTTAATGTATTTATGCACTCACTGCCCCAAAATGAGAAAAGTGAAATATTTTGCTTCTGCGTATCCCAGTTCCATCTGGCCACTCACTAAGCGCTAAGCTTTGATTGCCATTTACCGTCACGTAGCACAGAGAGATCATTAACGTGTTCTCCGTGCTCTCAGAAGTCAGCGTGTAGCTCATGGCCAATAAATAAACGGAAGCCTTCTATATTTTGGCATTTGGTCGGGCTGTTTGGTGACATCATTTAATATTTGGTCGGGCTGTTTGGTGACATCATTTCATAGTTTTTAAATTGTCATCCATCACCGGTTGTGTTTTAAAATATCGTTTATCTGGTATTTTTGAGGTGCATTTAGACAAATATAACAATAAATACACACACAAAGAAGCTTTCTTGTTGTATTCATGGGTATCAAGATGTGGATATTACATTGTTGAAACGGCGCTTGTGATAGTAACACAACGGTGAAAGGCTTTTGGTGGTAAGATATGCTTTAGCTGACCTTTTTATGGCGAGATTTGCTTTAGCTGACCTTTTGATGGCAAGATATGTTTAGCTGACCTTTTGATTGCAAGATATGCTTTAGCTGACCTTTTGATGGCAAGATATGCTTTAGCTGACCTGTTGATGGCAAGATATGTTTAGCTGACCTTTTGATGGCAAGATATGTTTAGCTGACCTTTTGATGGCAAGATATGTTTAGCTGACCTTTTGATGGCAAGATATGTTTAGCTGACCTTTTGATGGCAAGATATGTTTAGCTGACCTTTTGATGGCAAGATATGTTTAGCTGACCTTTTGATGGCAAGATATGTTTAGCTGACATTTTGATGGCAAGATATGCTTTAGCCATGGGCGTCGCTAGGAATTTTTCCAAGGGGGGGGGGCAAAAAAATCCCACTTTTTTATATTTTAACTGGCAATGCCATACAGGTACAATTTTCAATTAAATTCAAGTTCAGTATAAAGTAAGGGTTGAAAAAGCCTTTGAAATTAATAAGACTTACAAATTTGTGCTGTAATAGTTAAAATACAACATTTATTAATGCATTTAATAAATTTTAAAAAATTTCCTCAAATGTAGGGGGGGCAAATGCCCCCCTTGCCCCCCCTTCCCTACGCCCATGGCTTTAGCTGACCGTGTAAGTTCTAAACTGATAATAATGTAGATATCTTACAACTAAAACAAATGCGAATATTTAATATTCGGCAGTGAATTTTAATCTAAATCAGTTCGTAACAAATGTTCAGATGCAGGAAATAAATTTAATAAATACTAATAACGTGCACATGAATGGAAACTTTTCCCCTTCTCTCGGTAGTGATACCTGTATTAACTTTAATTTAACTTTAAATAAATGGCAGCAGTTCGAAATATGCGAGTTCCAGTCACGTTATCAAAAGGAATATCATAAATTAATTTTTTGTTATTGATGATATATTGTCAGTGTTAAGTAGAGAATTGAGCATTTGGATAACATAATTTAGTGCGTTCTATAAAAATACATACGTTACAATAGATAAAAAGAAAATAGGAAAGAAGTGCATACAATGTTTTAATACTTTTATTCAATTCTAGTGGAAATGTTATTTTGTATTTTGTATTTTTTTTTAGATCACTAGATTTTGAAGCTCTTGAATTGCGTCATGCAATATACTGATTTACATTTTAACACGTTTGACCGTTTATGCATATATTTAAGATCATTGTTAAGATTCACAAATTTAATATCACCTTGCTTTGTTGATTTCTGATCATTACTTTTTATAAAACACAATGTTCTGAAATACAATGTCGGTACTATACAATGATTTCTGTAACATATTTCAGCTCTCTTAGATTTTGTCGTCTATTTGACATAACTCTTGAGTACAATTTTCATGTATGACTGTATTATATTTTGATGTATGAATTTATTATATTCCTGACGTGAAGTTGATTTTCAAATCTATACAAAACCAGGAATTCCCAAAATAAAAACAAATAATTATTTAGAAAATCTTCATGCTATGAAAAAATAAAACACCTACGGAAATATCTGCGTTGTTTGTCGTGTTGTGTGTTGATGCTCATGTCTATAACTTGAGGCTGTGTGTTGATGCTCACCGTCTGTAACTTGAGGCTGTGTGTTGATGCTCACGTCTGTAACTTGAGGCTGTGTGTTGATGCTCACGTCTGTAACTTGAGTAGACATGCTACTATTTGCATCGTAGCATTCATTACATTGACGATTAGTGACTTATTATTTGAAAAGATCGCCTAGTTATAATGTGCATTTAATTTCTTATTAAAAATTTAATTTCAGACTTTGACTATAAGTGTCGCTCAGCTGAATCAGACAATGTCTACAGCTGAATCAGACAATGTCTACAGCTGAATCAGACAATGTCTACAGCTGAATCAGACAATGTCTACAGTTGAATCAGACAATGTCTACTTTAAAACTTGTATCAGACTTGTCTAACTAAGGGAACTCCAACTAATGAAAAAAATTGTTTTAAGTAAGGTTAAGAATAACTATATTTGCAACAATAATAATTAGTTGAAATGTTACTTGTGTCAAATTTCTGTGAAATACTTATAAGAGGAACGTCTTATTGGTCGGCAATTGTCTCAAAGGTTTTCATGTACACCCGTAGCTTCCTTGAATTTTAAAAGCGTGTCTTGGATTGCATATTTACAACACTTTACAGAGTTAGATTGTAATGTCTTGTAAAGGACATTCTCTATATTTCCATTACTTCACAGAATGGGATAGAAAATTTCTTATACTTACAATAGAAATTCTGTTTAGTTTTTTGACATGACAAAGTCAGTTTGACACGTCTTATAATAAACATTAGCCTCACTTTAGAAACGACACCATTGCTCGGAGTTTTCTTACCATTCTTTGGGAGTGTACGTTAAAAGGGGAGATTACCATAGAAAATGCAGGGGAGATAAAATTCTCATTGACTCAGGCGTTGTGGTAACATCGTGACGGTATCTGCAGTCGATCAGTCACCGTGACGTAAGCAAGGGTGGGGATCTCACAGTGATAGACGGACGTTTGAATTAACGGAAGGAGAAGAAACGCCGGCAGCCCATTGGACGCGTTCATGAGTTGACCCACATTAGGCGTACATTTAGCCGGACTCCAAGGAGGAGATAAGCGATGGAGTGATCCGATCGCAATGGTGTCCTTTGCAAGGCCGCAATCTCATGACTGATGGAGGAGCACGAAATTTGGAAGTGTTTGCTGAAATTGTTGGCCGACTAAATGAGTGTTGATCGCCCGAGTGAATGTTTACTTTCATATAAGACTTACTGTTCGTGGACGATGTTCGTGTGTATTTGAAGACTTATTTAAGATGGAGTAATGTCAAAGCTGCAATAGGAGATAATATAAAATTATTGTTAAAATAAAAAGGCGAAATATTTTCATCTCGAATAAGAATTTGAAGATGTTTAAAGTTTTTGGAGGCCTTAACGTTACAAACAACATTATTAAGTTTTTTCGGTTTTGTATTGCCAAGATTATTTTTACTCTGGCTCTAGTGACTTCTTTCCCCTTAGAAGATAACAGAGGATCATATTCCCTTTCAGAGCCACGAAACATGGACACAATTCATTGGAAGCCCATTAATTTCTGACTAGTCTGATAATGTTATGAGTTTTACATAGTTTACAAAGTCTTTTGTTTATCTTTGTTTTACTAACGTTTTACACCATGAGATCCTTCATATTACGAGCCACTCTTTCCGCTCTGATCTGCATGTGTCCATCACGCTGGCTATCTGACTTCGCGTGCACTAAGGCTGTAATCGATGGCAAGTTTTTCTTGACCAGACCGGCGGAAATAAGAGATTATCCTTGAGTCCAAGTGAAGCAGCAATGAAAACGATCGGCAAGGAGAATTAGCCGAGCAGCGCTCACGCGGGCTGACAAAAAGATTATGGCCCCGTGGCAGAAGGATTCAAGTTGAATCGACAAAGGGAAGCTAGCCGACAGGTCAGAGTGACAAGGGCGCTTGCCTGCGCGCGATTAACTGTAGATAAGCGGAACTTGCCGGTTTTTTAAATAAAAACTAATGGCAAGGAAAAAGATCCCGTATGTGGCTGTGAAACAGCTTGATGCTTCTTTGCTGACATTGCTTACAACTGGGCGACATCTATTCGAAATATGTATTGTGACTAGTTGATTTAACATATTCATAAATTATTCTATAAAATGCTCTAATTTAACTAAATCAAGAGGTCATCATGGCGACAAATATAGCAATCAACCACGTTTTAAAATATTAAAATACCGAAATACAATAGATGGTTTTTAATCTTAGCAGCAAGGTTTGTTGATTATGTTTGCATTGTTTGGTGGAATTTTGTTTGTTAGTACTTGTAGTTCTTTTTCAAGCCTCTCTAAACCAGGGTAAAGTGTCCCAGGATGGGAAATTAGCAAACTTAACTCCACTCTTTAAGAAAGGTGATAAATCAGACCCTGGTAATTACAGACCTGTATCACTTACTGGTATCACATGTAAATTACTAGAACACATAATATATAGTAGAATAGTTAACCACCTAGACAAACACAATGTCCTATGTCAACATCAACGCGGCTTTAGAAAAAAACAGATCATATGAAACACAACTAATAGGTTTAATTGATGATTTTTCAAAAGGCTTAGACGATATTAATCAAAAAGATACAATATTACAATACTTCTAAAAAAACTTTTGACAAGGTTTACCACTTTACTTTACACCAAAAAAATAATTACTTTGGAATCTCAGGTCCCTTACATCACTGGATCCAAGACTTCCATTTTGGGTAGGGAGCAAACTGTAATAATTAATGGATCTAAATCAGCACCAATAACGGTTAACTCAAGAGTTCCACAAGGAACTGTGCTAGGTCCCTTACTCTTTTTAACTTATATAAATGATTTAACCAACAACATCTCAACAGGAACAAAAGTTAGGTTATTTGCTGATGATTGTATAATCTATAGAACAATTAAATCAGAACAAGATAGCAAAATTTTACAAAAGACTTAGATGTATAACATGGGAAACTAACTGGAGTATGTCTTTCAACCCAGAAAAGTGTCAACTGTGTAAAGTAACAAAGAAAAATAAACAAATAAATTCAAAATATTACATTCATGGAAAAGAACTGACCCAAACTAAAGATGCAAAATACTTAGGAGTCTTAATAAATGAGAAACTATCATGGAATCCCCATGCCAATGAAGTTATTAAAAAATCAAACAAAACCTTAGGCTTTATAAAAAGAAACTTTTACAAATGTAATAGAGATATAAAACAAAAATGCTACCTCACTTTGGTGAGACCTGTACTAGAATATGCTTCTTCTGTAGGGGACCCACCCACCAAAGAAAGCATTGATAAACTAGAACAAATTCAAAAAAGAGCTGCCAGATTCATTACTGGAGAATATTCAAAACTGACAAGAATAACGCCATTAGTTGAATCATTAAACCTTGAAACACTAGAGGATAGAAGAACCAAGAGTAAAGTAGTAATAATACATAAAGCAATTAATTCTAATTTAGAAATACAACACAAAGATAAAATAATAAAACCCTCAGATAGATATAAAGATAAAACACATTCCTTTTTCCATATGCAAGAACAAACACATAAAAAAATAGTTTTTCCCGTCCGGAATTCGGGCATGGAATGGGTTGCCTAAAGATACCAGAAAAACCAACACTTTATCAACATTTAAAACTCTAATAAGAATGCAGGACTAGACACAAACCATAGATAATCGTAGGACGCAATACTCTTATGTATAAAAGAAGCGTCTGTAACAGATAAGATAAGATGATTTTGTACCTTTGATTTCTAGATTTTCATAAACAAGCGTCAATTTGTCTAATCATTCATTAACAACGAGGCAATCACGTGATTGCTTGTTTTCCTGTTGTTGTTTTGGGAAATAACTAAAACATTTATTTTTTAATAGGTCTAAGTGGTAGCGCACTGGACTATCAAACCGAGGCAGATCTCGAGTCGTGGGTTCTAGCCCAGGTACTGGCAAGGCCTATGGGGCATTGTGCTGGCCACACATTCCCCTGCTCGTTAGTGGTGGCTAAAAACTTGTGAACGCTACATCACTTGCCCCATAGTCCGTCATGGACTGGCAAGGGGGTCATTCATTCATTCATTTTTTTAAATTATGAAATAAATATAGATAGTCAAATAACATAAATATTGACAGTCAAATACCATTAATATAGATAGTCAACAAATATAGAGAGTCAAATAACATTAAAATAGAGAGTCATATAACATATATATATAGAGTCATATAACATATATATATAGAGTCATATAACATATATATATAGAGTCATATAACATATATATACAGAGTCATATAACATATATATAGAGAGTCATATAACATATATATACAGAGTCATATAACATATATATACAGAGTCATATAACATATATATAGAGAGTCATATAACATATATATACAGAGTCATATAACATATATATACAGAGTCATATAACATATATATACAGAGTCATATAACATATATATAGAGAGTCATATAACATATATATAGAGAGTCATATAACATATATATAGAGAGTCATATAACATATATATACAGAGTCATATAACATATATATACAGAGTCATATAACATATATATAGAGAGTCATATAACATATATATAGAGAGTCATATAACATATATATAGAGAGTCATATAACATATATATAGAGTCATATAACATATATATACAGAGTCATATAACATATATATAGAGAGTCATATAACATATATATACAGAGTCATATAACATATATATAGAGAGTCATATAACATATATATAGAGAGTCATATAACATATATATAGAGAGTCATATAACATAAATATAGATACAGAGACATATAACATAAATATAGATACAGAGACATATAACATATATATACAGAGTCATATAACATATATATAGAGAGTCATATAACATATATATAGATAGTCATATAACATATATATAGAGAGTCATATAACATATATATAGAGAGTCATATAACATATATATAGAGAGTCATATAACATATATATACAGAGTCATATAACATATATATAGAGAGTCATATAACATATATATAGAGAGTCATATAACATATATATAGAGAGTCATATAACATAAATATAGATACAGAGACATATAACATAAATATAGATGCAGAGACATATAACATAAATATAGATACAGAGACATATAACATAAATATAGATACAGAGACATATAACATAAATATAGATACAGAGACATATAACATAAATATAGATACAGAGACATATAACATAAATATAGATACAGAGACATATAACATAAATATAGATACAGAGACATATAACATATAGATACAGAGTCATATAACATATATATAGAGAGTCATATAACATATATATAGAGAGTCATATAACATATATATAGAGAGTCATATAACATAAATATAGATACAGAGACATATAACATAAATATAGATACAGAGACATATAACATATATATACAGAGTCATATAACATATATATAGAGAGTCATATAACATATATATAGAGAGTCAT
Organism: Ampullaceana balthica; assembly: GCA_944989445.1. Lineage (NCBI taxonomy): Eukaryota > Metazoa > Mollusca > Gastropoda > Lymnaeidae > Ampullaceana > Ampullaceana balthica. The sequence continues at coordinate 239,603 of CALYLW010000076.1, forward strand.
ATAACATATATATAGAGAGTCATATAACATATATATAGAGAGTCATATAACATATATATAGAGAGTCATATAACATATATATACAGAGTCATATAACATATATATAGAGAGTCATATAACATATATATAGAGAGTCATATAACATATATATATATAGAGTCATATAACATATATATAGAGAGTCATATAACATATATATAGAGAGTCATATAACATAAATATGGCAATATTGATAATTAAGATGTATTCATCAAATATGTATGTAATCTATTGTTAGCGTCCTAGCAATCTATTGTTAGCGTCCTAGCAATCTATTGTTAGCGTCCTAGCAATCTATTGTTAGCGTCCTAGCAATCTATTGTTAGCGTCCTAGCAATCTATTGTTAGCGTCCTAGCAATCTATTGTTAGCGTCCTAGCAATCTATTGTTAGCGTCCTAGCAATCTATTGTTAGCGTCCTAGCAATCTATTGTTAGCGTCCTAGCAATCTATTGTTAGCGTCCTAGCAATCTATTGTTAGAGTCCTAGCAATCTATTGTTAGCGTCCTAGCAATCTATTGTTAGCGTCCTAGCAATCTATTGTTAGCGTCCTAGCAATCTATTGTTAGCGTCCTAGCAATCTATTGTTAGCGTCCTAGCAATCTCCGCATATGTATGTAATCTATTGTTAGCGTCCTAGCAATCTATTGTTAGCGTCCTAGTAATCTATTGTTAGCGTCCTAGCAATCTATTGTTAGCGTCCTAGCAATCTATTGTTAGCGTCCTAGCAATCTATTGTTAGCGTCCTAGCAATCTATTGTTAGCGTCCTAGCAATCTATTGTTAGCGTCCTAGCAATCTCCGCATATGTATGTAATCTATTGTTAGCGTCCTAGCAATCTCCGCATATGTATGTAATCTATTGTTAGCGTCCTAGCAATCTCCGCATATGTATGTAATCTATTGTTAGCGTCCTAGCAATCTCCGCATATGTATGTAATCTATTGTTAGCGTCCTAGCAATCTCCGCATATGTATGTAATCTATTGTTAGCGTCCTAGCAATCTCCCCATATGTATGTAATCTATTGTTAGCGTCCTAGCAATCTCCGCATATGTATGTAATCTATTGTTAGCGTCCTAGCAATCTCCGCATATGTATGTAATCTATTGTTAGCGTCCTAGCAATCTCCCCATATGTATGTAATCTATTGTTAGCGTCCTAGCAATCTCCGCATATGTATGTATACTATTGTTAGCGTCCTAGCAATCTCCGCATATGTATGTAATCTATTGTTAGCGTCCTAGCAATCTCCGGCTATGTATGTAATCTATTGTTAGCGTCCTAGCAATCTCCGCATATGTATGTAATCTATTGTTAGCGTCCTAGCAATCTCCGCATATGTATGTAATCTATTGTTAGCGTCCTAGCAATCTCCGCATATGTATGTAATCTATTGTTAGCGTCCTAGCAATCTCCGCATATGTATGTAATCTATTGTTAGCGTCCTAGCAATCTCCCCATATGTATGTAATCTATTGTTAGCGTCCTAGCAATCTCCGCATATGTATGTAATCTATTGTTAGCGTCCTAGCAATCTCCGCATATGTATGTAATCTATTGTTAGCGTCCTAGCAATCTCCGCATATGTATGTAATCTATTGTTAGCGTCCTAGCAATCTCCGCATATGTATGTAATCTATTGTTAGCGTCCTAGCAATCTCCGCATATGTATGTAATCTATTGTTAACGTCCTAGCAATCTCCGCATATGTATGTAATCTATTGTTAGCGTCCTAGCAATCTCCGCATATGTATGTAATCTATTGTTAGCGTCCTAGCAATCTCCGCATATGTATGTAATCTATTGTTAGCGTCCTAGCAATCTCCGCATATGTATGTAATCTATTGTTAGCGTCCTAGCAATCTCCGCATATGTATGTAATCTATTGTTAGCGTCCTAGCAATCTCCGCATATGTATGTAATCTATTGTTAGCGTCCTAGCAATCTCCGCATATGTATGTAATCTATTGTTAGCGTCCTAGCAATCTCCGCATATGTATGTAATCTATTGTTAGCGTCCTAGCAATCTCCCCATATGTATGTAATCTATTGTTAGCGTCCTAGCAATCTCCGCATATGTATGTAATCTATTGTTAGCGTCCTAGCAATCTCCGCATATGTATGTAATCTATTGTTAGCGTCCTAGCAATCTCCGCATATGTATGTAATCTATTGTTAGCGTCCTAGCAATCTCCGCATATGTATGTAATCTATTGTTAGCGTCCTAGCAATCTCCCCATATGTATGTAATCTATTGTTAGCGTCCTAGCAATCTCCGCATATGTATGTAATCTATTGTTAGCGTCCTAGCAATCTCCGCATATGTATGTAATCTATTGTTAGCGTCCTAGCAATCTCCGCATATGTATGTAATCTATTGTTAGCGTCCTAGCAATCTCCGCATATGTATGTAATCTATTGTTAGCGTCCTAGCAATCTCCCCATATGTATGTAATCTATTGTTAGCGTCCTAGCAATCTCCGCATATGTATGTAATCTATTGTTAGCGTCCTAGCAATCTCCGCATATGTATGTAATCTATTGTTAGCGTCCTAGCAATCTCCGCATATGTATGTAATCTATTGTTAGCGTCCTAGCAATCTCCGCATATGTATGTAATCTATTGTTAGCGTCCTAGCAATCTCCGCATATGTATGTAATCTATTGTTAGCGTCCTAGCAATCTCCGCATATGTATGTAATCTATTGTTAGCGTCCTAGCAATCTCCGCATATGTATGTAATCTATTGTTAGCGTCCTAGCAATCTCCGCATATGTATGTAATCTATTGTTAGCGTCCTAGCAATCTCCGCATATGTATGTAATCTATTGTTAGCGTCCTAGCAATCTCCGCATATGTATGTAATCTATTGTTAGCGTCCTAGCAATCTCCGCATATGTATGTAATCTATTGTTAGCGTCCTAGCAATCTCCGCATATGTATGTAATCTATTGTTAGCGTCCTAGCAATCTCCGCATATGTATGTAATCTATTGTTAGCGTCCTAGCAATCTCCGCATATGTATGTAATCTATTGTTAGCGTCCTAGCAATCTCCGCATATGTATGTAATCTATTGTTAGCGTCCTAGCAATCTCCGCATATGTATGTAATCTATTGTTAGCGTCCTAGCAATCTCCGCATATGTATGTAATCTATTGTTAGCGTCCTAGCAATCTCCGCATTAACATCCGATCAATACGTTGCCATCAATGAACCATTGACCGGAACAATCCGAGAAATTACAAGATTGGAGTGAGATACTAAGTCTAATGTGACACTGTCTGGACAATAGTAAGTCTAACAAACGAAGTAGCTGAACTCTTTGATCTCCACATACATACAAGCTGTCAGTTCGGATGTCATAGTTTCGGACCAGTAAGCTGGAAGAATTCCTGATGAATGTCTGGGTTAGAGTGTCCAGGTTATCATGAACTAATCTGATCACATTCTCGGGGTATATGTTAATCTGTTTACTTGAGAGTTAAGCTTAACACGTTAATCCAGTTCGGGGTTATCCAGCGTTTAGGGCATCGGCATGTCCTAATAAAGGACCATCTTCAGTGTATGATACTGACTCCAAACTAAATAAAGATTATAAATGGTGTCTATTCCTTAGTTTTATATTGAACACTTTTTCAGAAATAACTTCTCGTCATTTGTCACGTGATAAGCTTTCTGTAATAACTTCTCGTCATTAGTCAAGTTATAAGATTTCTGTAATAACCAAAAGGGGTTTAAAAATTTGTAAAACTTTTAAATTAAAAATTAAAATTATTATAGCTTAAAAATATGTGTCCCTTTGCATTTAGCTTATTGTAGACATATCCAAAATGTTAAATTCCAGAATATTTTAAGACTCCGCCTAACATTGATCAACCACACATGACCTACTATGAATTTAGTCAGTTTTAGAAACGGATTTTGGCAAGGGAAATTTGAACTGGCTCCAGATTAGCAAACTGTTTCCAATTTCAATTGAACTATATTTTTCAAGTCATTTTTGATGTATTTGCTTTCCAAATAGATGTAAATTAATGTAACTTCTATATAGCTTAAAACCTCAAAAATATTTGTTGAATACAACCTAGTCTAATACCACTTTGCAAAAACCTAGTCTATTACAGCCATGCAACAACCTACTTTAATACAGTTTTGCAACTACCTTGCCTTCAGCTTTTAAAAAAATGTTTTAACAAAATGAGTAAGATTCTCATTCGGGTGGCGTTTTTCTGTGTCTCTCCTCGCAAGAAACCAATAACCACTTTCCTCATCTCCCGCTGGTTCTGAAGTCTCAATCGAGACTAAGTGAAACACCCACGCAGAAAGAGCAAAAATCTGGACCCGACTTTTTTCAAGTCTCACACAGACACACACACACACACGCACTCACACAGCACACACACAAACACACACGCACACACATAGCACACTGACTTGTTGACCCACGGTTTCAAGGCTGCGGTTAGACAAGTATGTCTATCAGTTAATTCTGAGGGATCTTCCTTTTTTTTTCAAGGCAAGAGCTAAACATTCCAGTTTACAGTTGAGATGGGGAGAGGTGGAATGAAAGACCGAGGGGCGAGTGAGGGGTAAAACATTATGTCAGAACATAGCGGCGGTACAGTGGGAAAGGATATTTGATATCGATCTTTCATTCACGCCTTTCTCGGGGTCGTATTCTAAGCTATTCAAGAGAAGACAGGCATAGTAGGGAACGACCCGTAATGGGGTTACGTCCCCTTGATTCTTCTTACATCATGGGCGTAGACCACTCCCAGAATCAGCAATTTCCTGAGGCGAATAATGGGGCGACAGATTTCACACGATGAGCATCCGCGTGGGAAAACCTGAACTTCAACTTCAACTTCTGAGATTGAGTTCGGGAAGAAAGTATTGACTTTTTGAATTTATATATCATAGATAATTAATCCATTGATTCCAACGTGAAAATGCATTTCTTATAAATGATTTGCCAGTTAATTGCATCATAGTTTGGCCCTGAAAACACCAAATCAAAGTCAAGACTTATTTAGCGTCAGCCACTGCGTTGGACTGTGCCAGATGCTGCTTTGAGATATGCCCGGTTATTTAGGGAGCCGGATGTTACGAAGAGAATATCTTCTAGTTCTCCAATATGATTTTCACCCCAAAGGCAACAAAAGAAAAGACTAGAACAAGTAGTGATCACTAAGTACACACATTTTAATATCACTAACCCGGGGATTCTCAACTCATATATTACATTTACCGTCCAAAGTCTGTCGATCCACAGTTGAACATAGTGAAATATAGAAACTTGTTGAGAAGGGGGATATGAAGGTTGTATCCCAATAAAATGTCTTTGATAAAGTTAATGTGGTCGAAGAGGGGCGGTTTGGAGCAGAGAGAAGCAAATGTTTGGGTGGAGGTGGAGTTTTCTAAGACAGTCCCCAGAAAAATGTTGAGGACATAAGTGACGATGGACTGCATTCAGACTGGGTAGAAAAAAAAGTTGTATAAAAATTGTAGCGTGAGCCTAACACAACGCCACAAAACAACCAAAGTATCGGCATAAAGCCTTAGTCAGCATGCAAACAAAACAAAAACTAATAACATTGTAAAGATAAAATAAAACTTTGCTGCAGCGATATGTCCATGAATGCATCAACAAGAGTTTTCTAGTTTCATTTAGTTTAAATTTAGCTACGCACAAATTCTAAAGTATTTAAAAAGTATACAATAATATAGATAGTATACACCCACTTGCCTAAGAACTGCTCTTAGTCCATGCAGTTTAATTTCCTTGACACTGGTTTGGATACACACGCACATTATAGAGTATACTGGCATGAGACGTTAAACTCTGCCTTGAAACGCCCGTTCCAGATTTTGTTCCATAACTGGGTAAATGCCAATTAGTGTTTCTCGCTTTACGTCGTTTCCTAAATAGATACAATTAACTGACACTTGAGCTACGAATTCCCGAGTCCTTTTAAAAAATTAGACCGACAAACGACTTCTTTCATCTCAAGAAAATCTTGTTAGAAATTTTCGAGCATATATGAGCGTTCACAGTTTGTAATTCAACAAGTGATGTAGTCCTGAAAAAAAGTATAAGTATCAGACTTTTAACTGTAAATATATGTAAAAATGTAGTCAAGTATACGCTTAAACCCTGACATATTTAATTTTCCAAATCATTTCAAAAATTGATTTAAAGAACACTATGAAGAGTATTCAACTGTGAGATCATAGATTCAAAGTGTGATGTGGAGTAATTGGGGAACATCAGGTCATGAAAGTGGCGTGTGTGCCAGATTTTTTCAGTCTTAATAAGAAGAAATCAATAATTATTTAAAGTCAATGGAAGATTAATATTTAAAACATAATTTATGACTTCTGTAACTGTGGTTAGATTGATGAGCCCAGCGGGACAATTGAATAGCTATAGCTTGTGATGGCCCAAGGGACAATAGAATAGATATAGCCTGTGATGGTCCAAAGGGACAATAGAATAGCTATAGCCTGTGATGGCCTAAGGGAAAATAGAATAGCTATAGCCTGTGATGGTCCAAAGGGACAATATAATAGCTATAGCTTGTGATTACCCAGACAATCTGTTATATGATAGACTTTATACCAAATATTGTTTAAATATGCCTGAAAATTGCACAACTAAAATTATTTTGTTAGATTTACTTAACTGGGTGCGAACAGTGGGGCAAGTGATTCATTAGAATAAGACAGTGAGGCCTTAAGACTAAGACAAAATGTATCAAATTGATTACAAAAATTGGGGTTGAATTGCGATTTATATTCACTATGTGAAGTCATACATCTGTCGGTACAAGAGATCAATATAATGAACATTCCTCAACATAGAAAACATTGAGACAAATATTTTTTCCCTTTCGGAATCAGAACCATTGGTCTGGGACAACTTTAAAAAATACCGTACTCTCAGGAAGTTACCTGGTTCTCAGGTCTGGGACAACTTTAAAAAGTACCGTACTCTCAGGAAGTTACCTGGTTCTGAGGTCTGGGACAACTTTAAAAAGTACCGTACTCTCAGGAAGTTACCTGGTTCTCAGGTCTGGGACAACTTTAAAAAATACCGTACTCTCAGGAAGTTACCTGGTTCTCAGGTCTGGGACAACTTTAAAAAATACCGTACTCTCAGGAAGTTACCTGGTTCTCAGGTCTGGGACAACTTTAAAAAATACCGTACTCTCAGGAAGTTACCTGGTTCTCAGGTCTGGGACAACTTTAAAAAATACCGTACTCTCAGGAAGTTACCTGGTTCTCAGGTCTGGGACAACTTTAAAAAATACCGTACTCTCAGGAAGTTACCTGGTTCTCAGGTCTGGGACAACTTTCAAAAGTACCGTACTCTCAGGAAGTTACCTGGTTCTGAGGTCTGGGACAACTTTAAAAAGTACCGTACTCTCAGGAAGTTACCTGGTTCTCAGGTCTGGGACAACTTTAAAAAATACCGTACTCTCAGGAAGTTACCTGGTTCTCAGGTCTGGGACAACTTTAAAAAATACCGTACTCTCAGGAAGTTACCTGGTTCTCAGGTCTGGGACAACTTTAAAAAATACCGTACTCTCAGGAAGTTACCTGGTTCTCAGGTCTGGGACAACTTTAAAAAATACCGTACTCTCAGGAAGTTACCTGGTTCTCAGGTCTGGGACAACTTTAAAAAATACCGTACTCTCAGGAAGTTACCTGGTTCTCAGGTCTGGGACAACTTTAAAAAATACCGTACTCTCAGGAAGTTACCTGGTTCTCAGGTCTGGGACAACTTTAAAAAATACCGTACTCTCAGGAAGTTACCTGGTTCTCAGGTCTGGGACAACTTTAAAAAATACCGTACTCTCAGGAAGTTACCTGGTTCTCAGGTCTGGGACAACTTTAAAAAATACCGTACTCTCAGGAAGTTACCTGGTTCTCAGGTCTGGGACAACTTTAAAAAATACCGTACTCTCAGGAAGTTACCTGGTTCTCAGGTCTGGGACAACTTTAAAAAGTACCGTACTCTCAGGAAGTTACCTGGTTCTCAGGTCTGGGACAACTTTAAAAAGTACCGTATTCTCAGGAAGTTACCTGGTTCTCAGGTCTGGGACAACTTTAAAAAATACCGTACTCTCAGGAAGTTACCTGGTTCTCAGGTCTGGGACAACTTTAAAAAATACCGTACTCTCAGGAAGTTACCTGGTTCTCAGGTCTGGGACAACTTTAAAAAATACCGTACTCTCAGGAAGTTACCTGGTTCTCAGGTCTGGGACAACTTTAAAAAATACCGTACTCTCAGGAAGTTACCTGGTTCTCAGGTCTGGGACAACTTTAAAAAATACCGTACTCTCAGGAAGTTACCTGGTTCTCAGGTCTGGGACAACTTTAAAAAATACCGTACTCTCAGGAAGTTACCTGGTTCTCAGGTCTGGGACAACTTTAAAAATTACCGTACTCTCAGGAAGTTACCTGGTTCTCAGGTCTGGGACAACTTTAAAAAATACCGTACTCTCAGGAAGTTACCTGGTTCTCAGGTCTGGGACAACTTTAAAAAATACCGTACTCTCAGGAAGTTACCTGGTTCTCAGGTCTGGGACAACTTTAAAAAGTACCGTACTCTCAGGAAGTTACCTGGTTCTCAGGTCTGGGACAACTTTAAAAAATACCGTACTCTCAGGAAGTTACCTGGTTCTCAGGTCTGGGACAACTTTAAAAAATACCGTACTCTCAGGAAGTTACCTGGTTCTCGGGTCTGGGACAACTTTAAAAAATACCGTACTCTCAGGAAGTTACCTGGTTCTCAGGTTCTAAATTCACAATACCAAATGAAACCTTGTAGAACCAATGCCGAACTAACTGGTATAAATAAGTAAAATAACTAGATTATTGGGGGAGTTTCATATTAAAACAGAACATACCGTAAAATGATAGAAAATTTGTCTTTCCTGTCAAATAATTCCTTTTGGAATTCTTTCAAAGTTTATTATTCATGAGATGCACTCAATGCTAATATATAGTACACAAATAGTATTTAACGTCTTAATTTTTTAACTCAGCGTTTTTGACAATAAAAAGCACAAACCATCCACCCTTTTTAAAAAATCTCCGAGTGTTATTTTATTTTTTTAAAATCCCATTCATTGACTTTATTCAATTCCTTTTGAGAATCACTGCCTTCTGTCCAGACCTTGATCCTTGACGTGGTCTATGAAGTTCTTTGACAACACTCAGGTCTAGACACTAGACGGTAGTGTATTGGAAGAAGGGTTGAGAAGTAAAGGGGGTGGGTGGTCACTGGGGCAATATTAGCTGCCAGCGATTTCAAGGTAGTGTATAATTCTAACTTAGTTTGATGCCAGGCATAATTCTGACTTGGTTTGATGCCAGGCATCATCTGACTTGGTTTGATGCCAGGCATCATCTGACTTGGTTTGATGACAGACATCATTCTGACTTGGTTTGATGCCAGGCATCACTCTGACTTGGTTTGATGCCAGGCATCATTCTGACTTCGTTTGATGCCAGGCATCATTCTGACTTGGTTTGATGCCAGACATCATTCTGACTTGGTTTGATGCCAGACATCATTCTGACGTGGTTTGATGTCAGACATCATTCTGGCTTGGTTTGATGCCAGACATCATTCTGACTTGGTTTGATGCCAGGCATCATTCTGACTTGGTTTGATGACAGGCATCATTCTGACTTGGTTTGATGACAGGCATTATTCTGAGCTGAATTGATTCTAAATGACTCAATCTTACCAAAGACATCCTTCTTTATTAATATTCTTTAGTTGTTTTTTTTTCATCTGTCATCAACTAGTACCAAATGATTGCATTTTTCTACGAATTATTTGTTAAGCAAACTAATACTGATTGCATTTGTTGAAGCGCAACGATGCGTGTCAAACCATTAAGTGAGAAGAGATACGTTTTTTTTTCAGATTCGGAAGAAAATTCATTACTTTTCTATTCATTGATTTTACTTTTCAAATATACTAAAACCTCTCATTGATCTTATTGTAAACATTCTCATTGATCTTATTGTAAACATTCTCATTGATCTTATTGTAAACATTCTCATTGATCTTATTGTAAACATTCTCATTGATCTTATTGTAAACATTCTCATTGATCTTATTGTAAACATTCTCATTGATCTTATTGTAAACATTCTCATTGATCTTATTGTAAACATTCTCATTGATCTTATTGTAAACATTCTCATTGATCTTATTGTAAACATTCTCATTGATCTTATTGTAAACATTCTCATTGATCTTATTGTAAACATTCTCATTGATCTTATTGTAAACATTCTCATTGATCTTATTGTAAACATTCTCATTGATCTTATTGTAAACATTCTCATTGATCTTATTGTAAACATTCTCATTGATCTTATTGTAAACATTCTCATTGATCTTATTGTAAACATTCTCATCAATCTTTTGACATTTCAAATTCAATCCTATATAATAAATTGCAAGTTTCTGTCCTTTCTTTCCGTTCTGTCCCGTCATCTATAGCGATTTGTCCCTCAAACACATATGACTCCTACAGCCAATCATATTGAACACGTTTACGTCATTTACGCGGACGTTCAAAACGAGTTATTTTTGGTGCAGTATTTCTTCCAAGACTTAATTTTGAGTTATGCACGTTGGGATGTATAGCAAAAAGCTCTGTTTTTACGAGTTATTAATTTTAACTATAATGAATAGTATTTTTGACGTGATGCACATGTAATTCCGGTCGAGACGAGTTACTACTACATGCCACCTGACGGTGGCGGAACGTCCTTGGACGGGCTTTGTTGCTCGTTTTTAATAACATTATAATCGACATTAAATATTTATGGAAAAACTTTAATTGGTGTTAGGCAAATTAATTAGAACTTTCATTTATCGTTTCCTAAAAGCCGATTATTTTATATTGTAATCTAATTTTTTAATGGAATTTGAAAATCTTCAAATTTTGATAAGAAAAATTTAAGTTAAAATTTTGTGAACCCTTTTCGTAAAATACAAAGATTTTTTTTTAATATTTAATTTGTAATAATTACATGAGTTATATTTAAATTTTATTTAAAATTCTACCAATTTATAGGAAAAGTATGCATTTATATGTAATTTTTTTAAAGTTTTAAAGTAGATCTTTAAAGTTATTAAAAAGGATTTTTAAAATAATTGTCGTTTCGATCCAGTGATAGAAATATTTCGATGACCATGGTTTAATTTCTTTATTCATACTTATCTTCACAGTTTTGTTATAATCTTCAAAGAAAGTAGACTTGAAATGACATGGCTTGAGATTATGCCTATGTCAATGTGAACTATATACATAAAATCACAACCACTTTAGCTTGATTATTGTACATATCACTTGGTACTTCTTAAACAAAAATAGTTTGCGTAAAATACAAACACTCACTAATTGCATGTAATAAATATAAATTTGCTACTCAGGTTATATTGTGTATAAGGTGACGCACTATAATCTCTGGGTCACAAGAGAAACCAGTAATTGAACATACACATTGACCAAGTTGCAAGCTTCCGAACTGATAGTGAGTCTCTGTTCAGAGGGGCTAACCTTACACCACACCCTCCCCATTGCCCCCACCCCCCACACCCACACGCGTGTTATCAAACTGAGATTTTTATATATAACATTTATATACAAATTTTATATACAACATTTATATCTAAAATTTATATACAACATTTATATACAACGCTTATATATAACATTTATATATAACATTTATATACAACATTTATATACAACATGTATATACAACGCTTATATATAACATTTATATATAACATTTTTTGTCTCAGAAGGTGAAAGAGTTGAGGGTTTTTTCTTTGTTTTTTTTTAAAATAAATTTTCCCCTTCTCTTTTTTTAAAGGTTTATTGAATTCCCCGAGTACAACGAAATTCAATTTCATTTGATTTTCTGGATGAACTTTTTAAGTTTCTTTCCCAGGCCAAGAGTTGAATGCTAAATGGATTGTTATTCACAGACCGAATACAATTTCTTGAAACCGTTTTCGCGAATGTTTAATCTGAAAAGCTCGTTTGAGGACTCCGTTGGTTTTTTAAATAAAAATTGTTGCATTTTAACAAAGTATGTTACAGTAGTTTGTTAATGCTATGGCCGTAAGTGTTAAGGTTCTAAGACAAGACAATCAGGTTTTTCCTTTAGAAATCTTAATCACGACTAAAGCGTTGTTTTTTCTATTTAAAAAGTGTTGTTTTTTTCCTCTATATAAATATAAAATGTAAGTTTCGAAATTCTAACTGACATCTGAATACTCTAATATTGCTAAGAACATAACATCAGTAATAGTAAAACCTTTCAACTCTCTATTTTTTTTTCAAAACTAAGTACGTTTAATAATACATTTAATTTTAAATGTAATGACTATCTCGACATCAGTTTTGTGATGAAATAATTAAGAAATAACAAGACAAATGTGATTTCCAGTCATTGAATGAGCACCGATATTTTCCCGCACAATCTATTACATCTCGTCTTACAGTGACAACCCTTTCATTAGAAAGAAATGACGTCTCTGTCCGTCGACGCCAGGTTAACTTCGATGTCAGGGATAATCAGCTAATACACTGCCGCCTCCTACTCCGACTCCCGTTAGAGTACACGGATCTACACACAGCTTTTCCTCCCGACGAATTGAGGTTTTTCTTAAGAGTACAGGAGCTAGTGAAGTCAGAAACGTTTTTCTGATAGAGCGGTGTTGTCATAGGTTCGATACTCGGACCGAGAGGTTACAGAGATGAGATGCGGGTCTCAGGGTTTCCTGGGAAAGCGCCATTTGGAATCATGTTAACAGGAACATGTAGTTTCTAGGCTTAGCATTCAATTATCAGAATATACACCAAAATAATATGATATAAATTTTGTGAAATAGATTGATGGATTTGGTAAATGGACGATGGAGTGGATGGTGCTATTGGTGGATGGTGCTATTGGTGGATGGTGCTATTGGTGGATGGTGCTATTGGTGGATGGTGCATTGGTGGATGGTGCTATTAGTAGATGCTCTAGTGGTCACTGGTGTTATTATTGGATGGTGCTATGGGTGCATGGTGCTATGGGAGGATCATGCTAAGGGTTAATTGTGCTATGAATGGATGGTGCTATGGGTGCATGGTGCTATTGGAGGATCATGCTATGGGTTAATTGTGCTATGAGTGGATGGTGCTATGGGTGCATGGTGATATGGATGAATATATCATACAGAATGGGACTGCGATAAATCTTTTAAATAAAATACAAAATACACAAACAAATTGTGCAATTAAAACAATAAATTTGAGCTTTATTTTGAACTAAAATGACAATTGACGTTTCGGCTAATGCCTTCATCAGTACAATAACATAAAATAGGTACTTACATATATTTAAATTCTTAAAACATATTATATCATAAAATAATTTAAAATATTCATGTAAAATAAAATGAAAGGAAAAACAAAAACAAACAAGGACACAGGATATAGAAAAAAGAAGGAAGTATCTAAAGTTACAGTTAAAAATTGTCCTATGTATGGACGGACGTCCTGTCGGATGACTGAAAAGAAATATCTTAATTTTAATGACATTTAGGTATACGAGAAGTAATTGGTGGGCACATTCTTCGTAATCAATCGTTGTCGTCACACGGTGCCCAGCTTTTACATTGGTTGCGGTCGGTGGGGGGAGCGCATGGACACATCAACAGACAACGATCTCCACATTTGGCTATCTTGAGCGGCGGCCAATCTCATCCCTGTCCATTCCTTTATGTTGTCAAGCCAACTTTTCCGTTGTCGACCTCTTCGCCGGCCCCCTTCTACAGTGCCTTTAAGGATGATTTTTGTCAGGGTATCATGTCGCAGCACGTGCCCGAACCATGCCATCTTACGTCTCTTAATTGTTGTTATAATGGTTTCTTGTAGTAAAGAACTACAGGAGCTCACTGACAAACTTGCAGACAGATCAGGTGCATATGGAATGGAAATCAGCTCAGAAAAAAGCAAGATATTTGTTAGAACTTCAGTTGCCAGTAAGGCAAACATCATAATGAACCAACAAAAGCTAGAGGAGGTACTTAACTTTAAATACCTAGGAGCCATTAAATCTACAGATGGTACCTGTGAAGTTGAAATTCGAGCTAGAATTGGGTTGGCAATGGCCACAATGGCGAAGTTAATCAAAATATGGAACAGCAAAAACATTAACCTTCCAAAATAGCTCAGGCCTTACAGAGCTCTCGTTAAAACCAGTGTCCTTTACGGATGTGAGACCTGAACACTAATGGCAGCCACTGAAAGCAAGCTGAAGGCATTTGAAAATAAATGCATGAGAAAAATTCTCCAGATATCTTATCTAGAACACAAGACCAATGACTATGTCTGGGACAGAATAAACTCTATTGCGGGTAGTCAAGAAAACCTATACTTGAATACAACTGTTTTAATATTTGGTTGGAAGGCACTTGGAGTAAAAAAATTTATCCTAAAAACAATAGTAAATTCCCTTAAAAGACGTATACAACAGCACTCCCTTGTTATCTTTGTGAACTTCTCTCTGTCTACTCACCCACTCGACAGCTACGCTCTTTTGAAGACACGCGTATTCTCTCTGTTCCTAAGACCGGCACTAAACATTTTATGGAAGGTATGTCAATTTTTGTGCCACCAAACAAAGGAATTATCTACCATTACACATCCGTAGTATTCCAATTACTAAGGCCTTCTAGAGTGCAAAAAAACATGTCTATTCAAACCATCCCTCAAAATTAATTTAGTAACAACCAAACAATTAAACAATATAATTTGCAATGTCTGTCCGTGACGCTACTAATTTTAGAAAGCAGGGAAAACCAAATTACTGCACCAATGCATCAAAAGGTGTGCAAATTAAAGATGCACTGTAAAAAAATATTATATGACGTCATTGTTTTCGCTCATATTTTAATTTTGGAAAAGGGATCAATGTAAAAAGAGGATTTGATGATGGTTAATTATAAAATAAAAACAAAATGGGCGCCGTAGGCGCCCTACAACTCCTATTATAAAATAATTTGTGTGCATTTCAGAAAGTTTAATATTTCATATTTATCAAACAAGGACAAATTAGTTGGGCTTTTGAAAAAGGTGGGCGCCGTAGGCGCCCTAAAAAAGTGCATTTTTTCAAAATAGATAGATTTCAGCTAAAAACTTCCGTCATTTTTGACGGGTGATACGCTAGTTGTTTAAATAATAAACGTAACTTATGTACACTGTAATGTCGTTATGTTTTTTAGTTATGATATGTATTTTTTAATTTAATGCATCGATTATTTTATGTTTATAACTTTTATTATGTGAAGCGATGTGAACCCAGCTACTTGCTGGGATACAGCGCTGTATAAATTATCAAATTATTTTATTATGTTCTAGTTTTATAATACAATTAAGATCTTTATATCAAATACAGAGGAAAATGTAAAAAGAAATCATATGGTGTTTAAAGAATGTTCATGTGAATTCTCTAACCCAGTGACCTATATTCAGATTTAGCTTTAACCGACACATTGAACACACGAGTTTTAGTAAGACATGATGGGGTCACTGCGACCTATGATCCTGCGGTCAGCCAACCTCGCTAAGTCAAATCACTCTTACAGAAGATAAGGTTCAGGCTTCAATGGCAGCTTTGAGCTTGGAGGAGCAGACTTTAGTCCCCTTACAAGGAAAATGAACAGGGAATCTAATTCAATCATGACCGCAGACTACGTCCATTTACCGACTGTCTGCGCCCCAGTACCAATGAACAGATGGACATTGACTCAGTCAACGAATCTGAGCTACACTGTCGGGTCCATTATAATTACATTACATCAACTATTTTATCTACATTTTAATGTTATCTGCAAGCTGTCCCTGTAATAATTAATGGTGGCTTTGTAATCAGTGTTCCCTATAAAAAGATATCTGACCGACGCCGCGCAGTAGTTTAGAATTACCTCGCAGCAAATTTTGATAAGGATAATACATTATCTGTGTATTTGGTGTAAATTTGTGCACACAACAAATGGGTGCTGTGCAGCTTTGCACATTAGTGTTTTACTTTGCACACGGACCAACGAGCTTTAGAAGGAATATTGTAGCTGTAACAGGGTAAAAGCATCATTTGATTTTTACAGTCGTTAACAAAAAGCGAAGAAGTCTTGGAAATGATATGTTTTATTTGTTACCTGAAATGTTATAGAACATTATGAAGACCATTTCCCCAGCGGTCTACATAATTTATTATTTAAAGTAAGTGTATGTCAAGCACAATTTACAGCTATGTTTCTTACTGTGTTTCATTGATTTGAAAAACTATATTACTATACTTACACCGAGTAAAAAACGATTACAGTTGTTGAGATAGATATTAAAGGTAAGTAATGCATTAAGAACATATTTATATAACAGCGGTGCATTATTTCCCCTTAAGATTTGTTTTCATCTTTCTGCTTACTTAAGTTATAGTCTTTGTGAGACGCACTATTCACAAGGCATGGGCTTATGTTATTGTGATAATCTATTTAGTGGATGCGTATCAAAGAAGTTCTCACACTTGTCTTTCTGTTCTAGGTACCCCACAAAACAGCATTAGTGGATGCGTATCAAAACAACATTAGTGGATGCGTATCAAAGCAGTTCTCACACTTGGCATTCTGTTCTAGGTACCCCACAAAACAACATTAGTGGATGCGTATCAAAGAAGTTCTCACACTTGTCTTTCCTTCTAAGGTCGCCTATTTCCAGATTTAAATCCAGAACTTTTCTTCTTACATTTTCGTTGTCATCCAAGTTTAGCAAGTTCCACCCACCAGGTGACGTCACTTTTTGTCACTATAGCCTTGACCTATAGACTAACACAAACCATCCAAGTGATCTTATTATTATTTCTATTATTATTATTTATTTATCTTTTATAATTACTTTTTGCATAACATTGCCACACCCGTTATCTACTCAGCCGGATACAGAGGCAGTAAATGTAGATCTCCCGTCCCATGAACACACGCTAACCTAGCTTCACTCACGTCTCATGAAAATAATTATCAAAACAAGCTTGACTCACGTAACGTGTCTTAATGTGCACTCACGTAGACAGTGTTTCAAAGCGGATTTCAACAGTTATTATTAAGAAGGTTGATGATTAGTGACAATGTTTAACCGTTCTTATGTATTTGATCGCACTAATGACACTGTACATTATAACATATTCAGGTCAGGAGAGAAGAAAAGGGAGTGTACCAAAGGGTTGACACTCATAGTCTAAAACGAGCACTTGAGTCTTTTGTTAGCTGTTATTTAAATACAAATCTAAATCCTTTAAAACTCCAAACATTATAAAAATTGAAAGATCTCCAAGTGCAAAACTCTACAATCTGTTGAAAAATACGAAATGTTTTGAAAATTAAACACACGCATTTGTTAGTAGGATCCTTAGAAAAAAAATGTTTAGTTTATCGTTGTTATCGCTGAGTCATGAAAGAAAATCTCTAAATTAATTAATTATAGTTATTTCATCATGCATGCACATGCAATCTCATTCAAAAACTGTTAAATTGAATTTATATAACAAAATTATATTATTTATGCAAGATATAACAAAATATAAACATATTTTACAAGACTAAACAAGAAATACAGTATTTTAAAGATATAACGATATACATATTTTACAAGATATAACAATATATATCAAGATTACCAAGTAATACCAAGATATAATAAGATATACCAAAAGTATACCAAGATATAATAAGATATACCAAAGTATACCAAGATATAATAAGATATAAAAAGTATACCAAGATATAATAAGAAATACCAAAAGTATACCAAGATATAATAAGATATACCAAAAGTATACCAAGATATAATAAGATATACCAAAAGTATACCAAGATATAATAAGATATACCAAAAGTATACCAAGATATAATAAGATATACCAAGTAATACCAGGATATAATAAGATACACCAAAGTATACCAAGATATAATAAGATATACCAAAGTATACCTAGATATAATAAGATATACCAAAAGTAAAGCTAGATATAATAAGATGTACCAAAGTATACCAAGATATAATAAGATATAAAAAGTATACCAGGATATAATAAGATATACCAAAAAATACCAAAATATAATAAGATATACCAAAGTATACCAAGATATAATAAGATATAAAAAGTATACCAAGATATAATAAGATATACCAAAGTATACCAAGATATAATAAGATATACATAAGTATACCAAGATATAATAAGATATATCAAGTAATACCAAGATATAATAAGATATACCAAAGTATACCAAGATATAATAAGATATAAAAAGTATACCAAGATATAATAAGATTTACCAAAGTATACCAAGATATAATAAGATATACCAAAGTATACCAAGATATAATAAGATTTACCAAAGTATAACCAGATATAATAAGATATCAAAATTATACCAAGATATAATAAGATATAAAAAGTATACCAAGATATAATAAGATATACCAAAGTATAACAAGATATAATAAGATATACCAAAGTATACCAAGATATAATAAGATATAAAAAGTATACCAAGATATAATAAGAAATACAAAAAGTATACCAAGATATAATAAGATATACCAAAAGTATACCAAGATATAATAAGATATACCAAAAGTATACCAAGATATAATAAGATATACCAAAAGTATATCAAGATATAATAAGATATACCAAAAGTATACCAAGATATAATAAGATATACCAAGTAATACCAAGATATAATAAGATATACCAAGTAATACCAGGATATAATAAGATATACCAAAGTATACCAAGATATAATAAGATATACCAAAGTATACCAAGATATAATAAGATATAAAAAGTATACCAAGATATAATAAGATATACCAAAAGTAAAGCTATATATAATAAGATATACTAAAGTATACCAAGATATAATAAGATATACCAAAGTATACCAAGATATAATAAGATATAAAAAGTATACCAAGATATAATAAGATATAAAAAGTATAACAAGATATAATAAGATATACCAAAGTATACCAAGATATAATAAGATATACCAAAGTATACCTAGATATAATCAGATGTACCAAAGTATACCAAGACATACTAAGATATACCAAGATATAATAAGATATAACAAGATATAATAAGATATACCAAGATATAAGAAGATATTCATATTACGATTAGAATTTGGGAACAGAAGATTCTTTGTCAATTGTAAAACGTAATCATGATTTAAGTTGTAAGATTTGTAAAACTATTCCCTTCTCTCCTTTTGAAGTTATGGGTAAGATGTGAAATATGAATTCTAGCTTTTTTTAAACTTTGTAAAATGAATTTTAAAAGGTTTTTTGAAAGGTTTACTTCTTAGTTTTTAGAGAAGCGCCGGTGTGCCTTTGTGTTTTCAGATTACTTTTAGGCGTGTAGACTCTCGAGTGTTTCCATTTCAAAGTCCCGGCTTCTTCTTTTTGAGATCACTTGTAACATTTGATACGGCAAGGTGATAAAGATACAAACTGTATCTAATGAAAAACTGCAAGTTAAAAACATGGTGCTATCCAGGCTTCAAGATTCTAAATCAGATCTTGTTGAATTGATACTATAGCAATGGGCTTTCCGGGGATAAATAAATAATTATCAATGATTTATTGATAAGGATAAAGAATTACTCATAATGATATTCAGCTTCCATGTGTTAGTTTTTAAATATAGGATTACAGATTTTCGATACAAATATGCTAAATATAAATTTTAAAATTAATGTTAATGTTGTCATTCATGTCAATATCCAATGTTAACTAAAGCTGATATCTGTTAACACATTTATCTTATCTTATCTCATCTATACAGGCGCTCCTTCTATGCAGAAGATAATTGCGTCCACAGACCATGACAGATGATCTGTTGGCAAGTGATGCAGCGTACACAGGCCACGGCTTTGTGTGTTCCACGCATTACCCAGCCGCCTAACTAGTGTTAGGTACCCATTCGGAGCTGGGTGACTCAGGGACGCCCTAGGCCCCGGGAACAAATCCTTGCCTTCAAATGGATTCAAACCCGTGACCATCAGTACGCCAATTTTAATATGAATAAAACTTTAGAAATCATCAAATGACAATATTAAATGTTTTAAAATATTTTATTTCTATAAGATGTCACGCAACCATTATTACAACTAAGGAAATGACCTCAAAATATTGAGCTGTTAAATCAATAATATCTCTACACATATTAAATTTAATTTAAACATTGGTATTTATATTTATTTGTACTGATGAAGGCATAAGCTGAAACATTTACTTGTCTATCTATTCGTGTATTTTGTATTTTATTCGAAAGCTTAATCGCAGTCCTATTCTGTGCGACTTGGTCGTATTGACGGTGTCTAGATCAAACTCATACCTACGTGACAATATGTTCGTACCATTTGTTAACTCGTGACAGACAAAAACTGAATCTTGGGGGGAGTTAGGCACGTGAACACGAAACACGCCATCCTATTTATAGTAATTGAATTTTGTTTCCCTAAAGTGGGGAGAGCTCTGTAAATATGAGGCGTATATAATTATAATTTCTTTTTGACATCTCTATTCCCTAAACTTAAAATAGGGGATTGTCTGAAGGAGGTCCACGAGACAGTTAGGGTTGTATTTAGATTATCCTAAAAAACTGTAGGGATGGTGTTGTAAGGTCGGGATAAGTTTTAGTTGATATGGAATGGAGTGGGGCTAATAGATGTGGTGGTGAGTACAAATTATGTCAACAGAGGTCAAGGTCCAGTTAGGTTGAGGAGAACTGAACTTGGTGGGAGTTATAAATATCTTTAAAGTGGAAGATATCAGACGTTATGTGAACAGAGGCAGATTTTGTGGTAGGGGGTAATGTACATTTAAGGGGAATCCAACAGGAAGCTCTTACAATTTATTTTGGGTGCGATTAAAGGCAGAGATTTAGATCAGGGAGGTTTCTAAAGAATATAAGTTTTACTTTTTTTTTCAAAGTAGATTTGAAGCCGAATACATTGTGTAAAAATGACTTAATTAAATATGAATGCTTATCTTGACAGTCATGAAAAGCCTCAAGAGAGACGTGCAAATTTATAACGTCGAAGTGTTTTTACCAGCAAGCTGTGTGAATTGTGGACAGAATTTGTTCACGAGTGTTTAGTGCTGAAAACGCCTGATAATTAACCTAAAAATAGTTGTCCTATTTCCCCGCATGAGCTAGTGACCAGAGTGGTTAGTCTTATGACGAACGAATAATAACTATTTTTAAGCTGGATTGTGGACAATGCTGAATTTGCCATTAAATCGTTTTTATATGTGTCATGAATGAGCGTTTTATATAAGACAAAGAGCAAAACATAATTACCTTTAAAAAAATCTAGTTTTATATTTTGATCTTTTCAAAAGCTGTATTCTATGAATAACAAACATTTGTTTTTGTAAATTAAATTTTTGTGAAATTTACAATTTACTTCGCAGCTTGTCACTTCAGAACTCAGCGAAATGACACATATAAATCTATTTAAATAGTAAAACTGTCGTGAGACTGAACCACCATTTTCCTTGTTAAAAAAACAAACTGTATAACTTTTAAGGTCGCCCTTAATAATTATCGTAACAAGTGGAATATTTTATTTTAATTCTGTGTGTGATAATCTATTAAATAATTATGTGGTGCGGCGCAGTTTTTAAAGAAAGTGGCGATAACTTATCCCCCCACCCAAAACACACATTATCGAGAATGATTAGACAATGAAAAATGAAACAAATTTAATAACAAATAGAGTAGTGAACAAAATAAAACATCAATCTAACATGTAGGTCGTAGGTGTGTGATTATAAGAAAACTAAAATAGTTCAGACGATAACTTCTGTGAACTCCCCTGTAGGTCGTAGGTGTGTGATTATAAAGAAAACTAAAATAGTTCAGACGATAACTTCTGTGAACTCCCCTGTAGGTCGTAGGTGTGTGATTATAAAGAAAACTAAAATAGTTCAGACGTTAACTTCTGTGAACTCCCCTGTAGGTCGTAGGTGTGTGATTATAAAGAAAACTAAAATAGTTCAGACGTTAACTTCTGTGAATTCCCCATGTCAACAACAAGGAATCTGGGGTTTTTCTAGTTCATTCCCCGGAACGATTTATGACCAGCTCCACGTGTGTAATCCATTACGTCATTACGTAGTGCTGACCTTAGAAACTTGTCAGCTACGATGAGACTCAAGCAAGACAAAATCCCCATTATCCCTAATTTTCCTTTTTTACACAATTTAACCTAAATATTTGAAACGTGACATTAATATTTTTATTAGCACAAATATTCGGTATTTCAAGCATTATATGCGGAAACAAAATTGAAATGAAGACCACGTAAAAGAAAATATGTATCTTAAGTTAGGGGAAAAATGTAAAATACCAGGACATCTCATAGCAAAATATACCTAGAAGAACTCATTGCTACAGATTTGGACAGCGATAAGATCTTTGAGATAAAATACAGGATACACCAACGATGTGTGTGATTAATGTAATACATGTCAAGATTTATTAATAGACTATTACATATTATTATGTAAACGTACTAATAAATAAACTTCAGTCACCAAAAATTATAATATTTTCCGTCTTTGGGAAATGGCTTTGACAGACTGAATAAATATTTCAACTGTGATTGACTGCTGAAGCATGGAAAATAGAAATGGTAAGAAGACATTATTATACTGGGCAATCCTGTAATTGAGTGGCATGCGCGCTCGGCTGGCGTACCGAGGCTTACGTGTTCGAATCTCCGTGAAGACAATGATTTGTTCCCGGGTCTAAAGGTGCACCGGGTCCACCCAGCTCCGCATGGGTGCCTGACACTAGTTAGGAAAACAAAGGATGCTGGGTCAATCATAGCCGCGGCCTCATGTGAATGCTGCGTCACTTGCCAACAGACATGTTCTGTGCGTTCTAATCAGAAAGAAGGACGCAATAATCTTCTGTATAGGAGGGTCTGTAATCGATAAAATAATATACCGTGTATACTCATTCTATAGCCCGTTCGTTCATAAGCCGACCCCCCCCCCACTTTTGGAAGAGAAAAGTATTAAAAAGTGTATAACCCGCTCGCAAGCTGACAAAAAAAAAGAAAAAAAGAAAAAAAAAGTAGGATAGCTTAAACAAAATGTTACACATTTTTTTTTAAACTAAAAGCTAAATCGGTCATTATGATCGTTTACTTTGTACTACCTATCTTTGTCTGTGTGCTCTTTGTTAGGCAAGAATTACCGGTATTTTAAAAAAATTCGTTTGTAAACAGTGGCGAATAGCGCGTGCATTAAAACTCGTTCTCGGAAACAAAATTTGTAAAGTAATTTACAAACACGTTTACAACAATAAATAAAATGATTAAATAAGGTAAGTGCAGATGTTTAGTAATAAATTATAGCTTCTGGTAGAGCAGTCGAATCTTGTAGAATGTAGAAAAGGACCTTGACCTTGATGATCTTCAATAACAATACCGATACTCAATGTCTATGCAGAAATACGTTGATGACCCGCTCGTAAGCCGACCCCACAACTTCCCCCCCTAGATTTCGTCTAAAAAAAGGTCGGCTTGCGAACGAGTATATACGGTAAGTTAACTCCCTTGATAAAGCCCATTGTTACCAGATTGATCATGCTTTTGACTACATTAAAACAAAACTGTGAAATCGACGGTACCCTGTAGAGAGCATCCAACTGCCCTGACATCAAAGGCTCCAATATCGATGGAATTGTGTAAGAAATGAAGTAACATCTTTTTCACAGAACTGAACAGTAAAGAGATTTAAAGAAGAAAAATCTGTGTTTTATAATAATAATTGATACTATTAATTTATATTAAATTTATAATTCCATTTAGTTTTTTAAGTAACCTCGTGTTTATCCGACTTCATCGCATTATGTCCAATGTATCATTATAATAGAATAGTCAGTGCCGATAGCCCTAGAACCGTTGTAACCATTATATTCGACTGTAAACTTGTATAGCTGTATCAAATAAATTACCCTTGAAATATCGATCGTCCGTGTCGTTTAGAGTTCAAATATCTACACATAATCCTTTCAGGTTTCAATTTTAGACTCTTGCCAGGCTTCTAACACTCACCAAATTCATTGTTAGACTCTTTTCGGGCTTCTAAAACTCACCAAATTCATTTTCGACTGCGGCTTAGGCCCAGCCCAGTTGAGGTGGTTGGCTTACGACGCTCCTCCTAACCCCCGAGTTGTGTGGGGGGTGGGGGAGGGCAGGACCTCGCGCCTTTGAGAGTAACGTCAACATAAACTTGTATATTTTGGGGTAATGACAAAAAAGTTCGCCGACCCCTGAGCTAGTGGATGGACAAGGGAAATTCCCCGAAAATTTATCATTTCTAGGTCAGCACACACAGGTGACATTGCTCAGTTATTTTAGCATCGTGAGAATGTTCCACTTCTTTATAAATCTTTTTGCTTTAAAGAATCTTTTTTATCGTCAGCTGTTAAGTGAAATGCGTAGTTCAGTTTTACTACCGGGTTCTTTAATCCCACATTTAAAAATTTTATGCAAAACGCAGAATTTGAAAATTTGCTATCGCACACATCTGTGTCCTGTTATTACATAAAGATTTTTTTTTAGTATGTTTGTTTGTTTGTTTGCTTGTTTTTCTTATTTATTGTTTTTTTAATTTTATTTTTCATTTTATTTTATTTTTTGTATTTTGTTTATTTCGTTAATGTAGCCAACTCGCTTCTATTTCACGGATGAATCTCAATACTTATTAAAACAGAAAATTGTTTTTCAAGTTTTGGATTTATAGTAGAGATGAAACAATATACCGTACATAGTTTATTACAATCATTTTGGAATACTTTTGTACATTAAATATTTCGTATTATTTCATGAAATATATTTAATTCCATTATTGTCATTATTCACACATTATTACATTGAAAGTATTTTCATTGCTTTAGTACATTTAGAAACTTGAAATTTTTAGAGATTTGCATTAAAATAGTGGGGAATCCTCATCTGTGCTGGGGCGGAGAATGAAAATAGAGAGAATTTCACCGGCAGAAGAGAAATCAGTTGTGTCTGTATTAAACAAGGAGGTTTGTTCGAATGTGGCATCGGTAATAATGCAACACATGGAAGACGTTGAAATGCAAAGTCTTCTGTGCCTAGTTGGTGGGAAATATCCCCGTAGGCGGAGTAAAGCGGGAAGTAAATTAAGGTATCCGGGTGAATGAACAGTTTTCCCCACAGGTGAGAGGGATACGAAGTCCTGGGAAGAAATCTTAAAAGATGCTCCAAAATAAGTCAGAATTTGGTTACTAGAGATTTTGGGATGAGGGAACTGACCTGGGAAGCAGTAGAAAGTCGGAGAACTCAGGCGGAGAGCCAACTAGAAGTCTTTGGCTAAGCCGGGCACTTTCAAATGGTAGCGAGGAACAAGTGTAGAGTTGAGTACCATTCGAGGAAAAAAAATAAGCTCTTGTAACACAGACGAAGGCTAAATTATTAATATCGTATGTTATTTGATTGCTAACGTAGGATATTGACACAAATTGTTACATTAGACCTAGCCTAGATGTCATTTTAATGAATCTCATGACCTTCAAGCTGAGCCCGGGAGGTCAAGTTTGGTGCATAAAAGGAACGCGTTCAAGCGTGACCTATCAAATATCTTTACCTCTTCAGGGCCAGAAAACTATTGTCAGCGCACATATCGGAGGAATTTCGTGGGCGGGGGCTTGGTATTCCAGGATAATAGATAGAGTGTGGTAAATATCTGTGGCCAAAGGGGGGGGGGCCTCAACCCCTAGACAACGACTCCACCCCACTGGGGTTACCTACATCTCTTTAGAAATTATATTCACATCCTTGCAAGGTGTTTAACTTCGTCCTTGTCACAGTTGAAATGTTTGCCATGGAATCTGAACCATGGAGACATCTGATAACTGAAATTTTCCAGTAGGTAGGCGTACTTCCCCGATCGCCTTATCCAATGACGTCAGAAAAATACTCCTAAAAAGTCAACTTGTGTTAAGCTTACATTAAAAGAATGATGATTTAATTCAATGATGATTATATTCAATGATGATTATATTCAATGATGATTATATTCAATGATGATTATATTCAATGTTGATTATATTCAATGATGATTATATTCAATGATGATTATATTCAATGATGATTATATTCAATGATGATTATATTCAATGATGATTATATTCAATGTCGCTACTTGCAACTCAAGGCCACGTGTAGAGTTGAGATATTTGTTTTAGTTTAAACCTGTCTCAAGATTGACAAGAGGACGACATTGGGGTAGAAGATTGACAAGAAGACGACATTGGGGTAGAAGATTGACAAAAGGACGACATTGGGGTAGAAGATTGACAAGAGGACGACATTGGGGTAGAAGATTGACAAGAGGACGAGATTGGGGTAGAAGATTGACAAGAGGACGACATTGGGGTAGAAGATTGACAAGAGGACGACATTGGGGTAGAAGATCGACAAGAGGACGACATTGAGGTAGAAGATTGACAAGAGGACGACATTGGGGTAGAAGATTGACAAGAGGACGACATTGGGGTAGACGATTGACAAGAGGACGACACTGGGGTGAAGTTTGACAAGAAGACGACTATGGGGTAGTAGAGGATTTCGGGCGTCATCTGTCCCCGCCCCCCTTTTTACAAGCTTTTAGTCAAGGCACGCCACAGAATATCATAAGATTTTTTTAAAGTTGCAATAAAGCATTAATTGAAGAGGAAATAGATAATATTGTGGAGACCTAGGGGCGGTTAATCTGATTAACATTCAAAGAGAGGGCGTGTCCTTTGATGTGGGGCTTGGGACCGGCCAGAAGGGAGATGAAACGGAAGCCGACAACTGACTGATAGTCCGTTGAACTGACCAAGAGTTGTGAATTGACTTTTTTTTTAGTTGTTTGTCTAAAACTGAACAAAGATGATGATGATGAAAAGTTTATTTGTGTTTTGATTCTCAAATACTATTATCTGGTTTTTCCAAATGTGTGTAAAATTTCGCCATGAATTTGATTGTTTTTTTTGTTGTTTTTTTTGGTATGCAATTGATTACATTGAAGTTTTTTTGAGACATGTATGTATTTTTAACAATTATGTGTTTTCCATGCCTTTGTTGTAAAATGTTGATTTTTCAAGTTGTTGATTGCATTGACCATGTCGACTAGACACTCGACTTACCAACGTGTAGAGGTTGACACAGTACAGCGGGATAGGATAAAATTGGGATTGGTGGAGGAGAATGTGTGTTGACGGTAAACACAAAAGCGTCTCGGTTTATTTGTTTTTGAATTGTGCTGTATGGTCTGTTACTCACAGCCAACTGAAGACGTTAAACATATGCCGAAATGTTACGTCATGTCGGGGACGACATTTGTTGTAAGCAGGGGGCGGGGGTTCTGTGGAGACCTAGGGCGGTTAATCTGATTAACATTCAAAGAGAGGGCGTGTCCTTTGATGTGGGGCGTAGGACCGGCCAGAAGGGAGATGAAACGGACAACTGGCCAGGACTGATAGTCCGTTGAACTGACCAAGATGTGTGAAATGCCCCGGTCATCACCTTGGGTAGATGAAAAGACCACCGCTTGCAGGTGGAATTGGGGGGATAGGTCAATGATGGTAGTTTCAACAGACACTATTATAGCAAACCACCCCCCTCAAAAGTCTTAATCAAGGGGGCGGAGCCAGGATAGATGGACGGGGTGCAGAGGAGGAGGCGAATTGACTGTTTGAGGGCAAGGATTCAGGGGAGGAGTTTGAAGGATATAAGTATGGAAGCAGTCGGAGAACTAAAGAGCAGACACCGGGAGACACAGTTGGTTAGTTGTTTTGGGCAGTCGTTTTGGACTGGTGGACATTGGTCCTTGGACGTAGAAGGACTGAAGCAGATTAGTGTTATGTGGCTGTGAAACAATTGAATCAATTAACTGGAGTAACTAGTGTGATAGCAGTCTTGGTGTTTGAGATTGAGCACGAGAGCAAAGTGTGGCTAGATTATACGAAATGAGTGGAAGCATGTCATAGTCCCACGAGTACCAAGGTTCCTTACAAACGGTACCAGCGAGGTTCTCTACAATATCTATATATAACGTTATGTCTTTATTTCATATTCAAAGTTACATCGTAATTTTCTTTATAAGCTGTTAACAAATCTGAACACCTTTATAATTGCTTGTTGTTTTTTGTTGTTTTTTTAAATATTCACTGACTGAAATTGTATAGAAGAACTTTTTTGCAATAGATGTGCGGCGCAGAGGTATGAAAGGATAGTGTCCTTACGCTACAAAACTGTAACATAAAGCTGACATTTTTCTACCCATCCTCAAGAAAACAATGAAAAACAGAAACAAACTAAAAAAAGGAGTTGTCAGATTCATTAAAGGATAATTTTCTAAGTAGACAAGGGTAACACCATTAGTTAAATCAGGGGTTCCTAACCAGTGGTGCATGCAACCCCAATGGGGGAATGAGCAGGTTCCAGGGGGTGTATGATGGATTCAGAGGGAAAGAGGAAGAAAAAAAAGAAGGAGGAAAAAAATGAAAGAAAAGCTAATACTGATAATCTGAAAATGTAAACCACAAGCAAGGCATGCCGCGTCAAATGGCGCCCATATACAACTTTTTTGATAGGTAATTCGATACTCGTTCTACCAAAGCTGCTGATGTGCTGCAGCTAGTCAGGGCATTCTTCATTGAAAACCAGTTTGACTGGACTTCAAGAATTTCTTCAGTTTGCACACACGGTGTTCCCTCCATGCTCGGTAATAAGTCAGGATTTTCAGCACAGGTAAAGAAAGAAGTTCCAGATATTGTCACTACACACTGTATCCTTCATCGTCAGGCCCTAACACGCAAAACTCTACCTCCAACCTTGAAGTCAGTCCTTTCTACTGCTGTCCAAGTTGCAAATTTTATCCGCTCACATGCCTTGAACCACGCCTCTTCAAGTTTCTCTGTCAGGATGTGAGCTCGGAGCATGAAGTTCTGCTCTACCACACTGAGGATGCGTACTGGTTGTCCAGGGGACGGATACTTTCTCGGTTAGTAGAACTGAGAGTGGAGCTTGCCATTTCTTGCGAGAAAAAGAGAAAGACCTTGCTGAAAAGTTTTACTGTCCAAAGTTCATTCATTACTTGGCATGCCTGGCTGACATCTTCACCATCTTGAATGAGTTCAACACATCTCTCCAAGGACCTGATGTGACTGTAATGGATGCTACTGAGAGATTGTAAACCTTCCTTAACAAACTGCCACTATTCCAACGGAGACTAGAAAAGTCCAACTTGGCCAACTTTCCACTCTTGGATGAAGTTGTAATATCTGCTGCAGAAGGAAGCACTGAGGGATCACTGCCTGACATCAAATGGGAAATTTCAGCGCACCTTTCAACATTGCAAAGGTCATTTGATGGGTAATTATGTCAAGAAATTGCTAGGATAGACCTTTGAATTCGCAATCCTTTTCTCTGTGACTTGGACAACATTGATGACAGTGACCTTGCTAAATATGACCTGATTGATTTGAGAAACAGAGAAGTACTGAGTAGTGCCTTCAGTTGCAATACCTTGATTGAATTTCGGTGCGCCCGGCTAGATTCCTACCCACAACTAGCCAAGAGGGCAGTACTGACTCTCCTTCCATTTGCCACAACCTAACTCTGTGAAGCATACTTTTGACGATTAAAACCAAGGGAAGGAATACGTTGAATGCAGAGGATGACATGAGAGTTGCTTTGTCCAAAACAGTCCCCAGATTTAAATCGCTGATTGATCATACTAAACAGCAAATCTCTCACTAAATTCCCTGTTGCCTCTTGTCAAAACTGTTGTGTTCCTAAAATAAACATAGTTTATTATGCATTTTCTTCAAGCTTCACGTGGGGGTGCATTAACTTTTTGAGGCATCTGAAGGGGTGCATTGACCCCGAAAAGTTCAGAACCACTGAGTTAAATCCTTAAACTTTGAAACACTCGAAGATAGGAGAAGAAAGTGAAAGAGCAAAGTTTTAATAATACGTAAGGCAATTAACTCTAACTTGGAAATTCAACACAAAGATAATCTAATGCAACCCTCATATGGACATAGGGATAAAACAATTTTCTTATTCCGTATTTTAGAAAAAACACATACAAATTCCCGTTCTTCCCGTCCGGAATTTCTTTAATCAATAAACATCTGTGAGCATTCAGCATATATTAAGTATAATATAACTCTGTCTATATAAATTATTTCTTTTGATTTATTATATGTTATCCACCATAAAACTTAAACCGACCTGGACCAAACATAAAAAATATGTGTTTTGGTTAAGAGTTAATCCCTTCCAACCTATTCCGATACTTGAACCTTTTCAAAGAATTTACAAGTAACTGTTTCAGGATTACTAGTTTAATCTTAATGTTGCATTCGATCATGCATGAAAAGTAAATTACTAAACACAGAAGAAAAAAAAATGTTGAAAGAGATTTTATGTCATCCACCACTAAACCAAGCGTGACGGACTCTGCATATTTGATCTGTCGGCTATGTCTGACTCATTGTGTCTGGCGTATGCGCTGTCACCAGAGGAATGACCCCCAACATTTTAAAAATGTCAACCAGGAAAGTCGTCTGCTTTTGGTGAATTCAAAATATTTTACAGGAGAGATTAGTTTTTGAAAAGTTGTAATAGCCATGACACAAGTTGCTGCAAAAATAGCCATGGAGGAAGTTAGTGAGAGAATAGCCATGTTGCATGTGATTGTCAGAATAGCCATGCAAGTTATTGCCAGAATAGCAGTGGAGCAAGTGATTGTTAGAACAGCCACGATGCAAGTGATTGTCAGAATAGCCTTAGGTGTGACCATTCTTTTTGGTGTCTCCCTCCAGTTTTCTTCTCCGGGTCATTTTGTGTTCACCTTCTTTTCTCTTGCCCCGGGGGATTCCAAGTGAGGGTTTGTCTTGTTATACTGGATGTAGGCTTTCTGAGGATGTGTCCATTGCATCCTCATCTGCGCTGGCAGATTAACTCTTCCACTGGTTCTTGTTGAGTGCGTCGCCAGAGATCCTCGTTGATGACGTTGGGCCATCGGATTAATGTCATTCCGAGACATTAATATATAATCTTGTGTAAATTTTTTTTGAACAAACTGTTGTTATTTGCTTTGTTTCTTCTCCATACAGCTAGACCGGCCTCCCTGTGGTGTTTAACAGCTAGACCGGCCTCCCTTCTTCTTCTTATCTATACAGACGCTCCTTCTATGTAGAAGATAGTTGCGTCCACAGACCATGACAGATGAGCTGTTGGCAAGTGATGCAGCGTTCACAGGCCACGGCTTTGTGGGTTCCACGCATTACCCAGCCGCCTAACTGCATGTAGTGTTAGGTACCCATTCGGAGCGGGGTGACTCAGGGACGCCCTAGGCCCCGGGAACAAACCCTTGCCTTTACATGGATTCAAACCCGTGACCATCGGTACGACAGTCCAGTGCGCTGCCACTCGCTGAACAGCTAGACCGGCCTCCTGGTGGTGTTGAACAGCTAGACCGGCCTCCCGGTGGTGTTGAACAGCTAGACCGGCCTCCCGGTGGTGCTGAACAGCTAGACCGGCCTCCCGGTGGTGTTGAACAGCTAGACCGGCCTCCCGGTGGTGTTGAACAGTTAGACCGGCCTCCCGGTGGTGTTGAACAGCTAGACCGGCCTTCCTGTGGTGTTGAACAGCTAGACCGGCCTCCCTGTGGTATTTAACAGCTAGACCGGCCTCCCGGTGGTGTTGAACAGCTAGACCGGCCTCCCGGTGGTGTTGAACAGCTAGACCGGCCCCCCGGTGGTGTTGAACAGCTAGACCGGCCTCCCGGTGGTGTTGAATATCTTGGTAAAAGGTTGCTGCAGCTTCAGCTTATTTTAGCTGGATATATGTAGTTCCCGCCCTATTCACACTATTATCTCGGCGTCTGTCCATCATTGTATGTCCATGATGCTGCCGAGATATGTAGAGCTATCCACCTCCTCAACGTTTCTTCCTTCCAGTGATAAAGGTGTGTTGCTTGATGTATTTTTAAGGACTTTAAATTTCCTATACGGATGTTCGGGGCAATGGTTTTCTTTTCCACCTGTGCTGTGTGTGTGTGTGTGTGTGTGTGTGTGTGTGTGTGTGTGTGTGTGTGTGTGTGTGTGTGTGTGTGTGTGTGTGTGTGTGTGTGTGTGTGTGTGTGTGTGTGTGTGTGTGTGACATTAGGGCCAGTTCATCCACAAAGTCCAGGTCATCAAGCTGTTTCCATATTGTCCACTGGATACCATTTCTCTTCTGCTCTGTAGACATTTTCATGATCCAATCAATGGTCAGCAGGAATAAGAAAGGTGAGAGAAGATAACCCTGTCTGACACCCCTGTCTGACACCCCTGTCTGACACCTTTTTGTACCCCAAATGCCGCTGCTTCTTGGCCATGAACAATTCTGCACAACAGTCCATATTTATGTATGCCCATTTTTGTGGTACCCGTGGTGCTTAGCAGCTTACCCAGCTGCTGTTAATTTTTGTGGTACCCCGTAGTGTCTTAGCTACTTACCCAGATTCTGTCAATTGTGGTACCCCATAATGTCTTAGCTACTTACCTAGATTCTGTCAATTGTGGTACCCCGTAGTATCTTAGCAGTTTACCCAGATTCTGTCACTTGTGGTACCCCGTAGTGTCTTAGCAGCTTACTCAGATTCTGTGTATTGTGGTACCCCGTAATGTCTTAGCAGCTTAACCAGATTCTGTATGTCGTCACTATGAAAAGCCTCCTCATAGCCAATAAAGTTGATGTGTAGTGTTCCAGTGGGGCAAACAGGTATGTGCAGGATCTGTCTTGTATGAAACCAGCTTGTTGGTCCTTAAGATAGTTATATTGTGCCTCCCTCTTTCTGTTTAGCCTCACTCTGTTGGTCCCTAAGATAGCTATCTATTACCTCCCTCATTATGTTTAGCATCACTTGTTGGTCTCTAAGATGGCTATCTATTACCTCCCTTATTCTGTTTAGCATCACTTGTTGGTCCCTAAGATGGCTATCTATTACCTCCCTCATTACGTCGACCTATCGAAGTACCGGCGTGCTTTTGTTTACATTTTACGTGTCATGCTGAACTCGCCCCCCCCCTCCCCTTAGGGTTATGAAGCAAAGTTGAGTTAAGACAGATTCAGTCTGTAAATGCTTGTCGCGTTTGAAAATAATCAATACTGTTAGTTATGACTCATATATAAGGGATTTATAGTCAAAAACTTTGTTTTTACGGGTTTGTTTTATTTATTAAATCCCATATATTAACTTCACCGCCGTCTCTCTCTCTCTCTCTCTCTCTCTCTCTCTCTCTCTCTCTCTCTCTCTCTCTCTCTCTCTCTCTCTCTCTCTCTCTCTGTCTTGGGTTCGCGGTCGGTCGGTCGGGAGGGCGGAAAAACAAAAGTAAAAAATGACCAAGTTCCCGTGATGCTATCGAGCTGAAATTTGACACACAGACTCGTGTCACCTGACAATGCATCGTATCAAAATTTCAGATCGATCGAACGTACAGTTATTAAATAAATGAATTTTTAGTTTATGTATATAAACTATATGTAGCGGTCGCTATTGTTTACATTTTACGGGTCACTTGAAATCACGCCAGCCACCGGTGAACACATCTCGTGTTTTAACCAGGTAAACCACCTGGGGTTGAGTTAACGCGTTGACGCCACCCGTCCATGTCCACACCCCTCCCCCTTCCCCCAGTTTTAAAGCCAGGGGAGATAATTTCGGTTTCAATCTGTAAATGTTTGTCGCGTTTGCACATAATCAATACTTTTAGTTATGTCTCATATATAAGGGATTTATAGTCAAAAACTTTGTTTTTACGGGGTTGTTTTATTATTTTTTAAAACTTATTTCAGTTGAAAAAGACTACGAAATTAATACGCATAAAAATGTTTCGTACTTTGAACCACGAACTTTTCGCAACATGGGTCACACAAATTTCACAACACTTAACTTAATTTTCGTCAGTTGCTCGTAAGAAATTGCAGCGGAGAAGCTCATGTAACCTAATATACATTACTATTTTAAGTAAACTTTACTTGTTAAATAAAACAAACCCGTAAAAACAAAGTTTTTGACTATAAATCCCTTATATATGAGACATTACTAACAGTATTGATTATTTTCAAACATTTACAGACTGAATCTGTCTTAACTCAAGTTTGCTTCATAACCCTGGGGGGGGGGTGAGAGGGGAAAAGTCTGGTCACCGATTCACTTGTCCGAGCTCAGCGTGACACGTAAAATGTAAACAAAAGTGCCCCGGTGCTAAGATGGGTCGCCTCAACGCGTCAACTCAAACTTTCACGTGGGAAAAAAACAATAACAAACCGTGAATTTGAATTACATACCTCATATAAGGATAAACTAAAAATGCATTAATTTAATTACGGTACGTTCGATCGATCTGAAATTTCGATACGATGCATTGTTAGGTTAGACGGGTCCGTGTGCCAAATTTCAGCTCGATCGGATCACGGGAAGTGGGTCATTTTTGACTTTTGTTTTTCCGCCCGCCCGCCCATCCCATGAGATGATGAGACGGCCGCGAAGTTAATATAAGGGATTTAAAAAATTAGCACATTCAAATATTTCTGGACATTGCCAAATTTTACGCTTCTCTGTTTTAGAATTTCTATTTTGCATGTGTGCTCTTTTTAAGCCAGGCTTCCAACATGTTAAAATTTCTATTTTTGAAATAATCATTCAATCCACACAAGAATCCCTTCAATTGTATCCCTTAAAGTGAACTCCGACGTGCAGTGCGTTCAATATCCTTTGAGCCCTGACACCATGTTAAAGCTGTATTCAAAAGAACCCAACACTCAGCTATTCATCTCATGATGGTGCACCATTCAAGCGTTACGGAACGACTGAATAGTTGTGTGCAAAAAATTATTAGTAATCTGTGAAACTGAAACCTTAAGAAAACTTCATTTTAAAACTCTTTCAAAAATTGGATAACACCTTCCAACTCGATAATTAGAGCTAATCCCTTTCCTTGATGACGAAACCAAAAGACACAAGTTATTTTAGTACCCAGATTATTTTAGTACACAGGCTAAGAGAATGTGCTACAGTATTACACGGAGGCTTCTGAATCTATTGAATCACTATTGAGTCTTTATTTTCAACAAGTGAGTCAATTGTTTGGGTATATAATTCAAGTGCTTCAATTGTTTGGGTATACAAATCAAGTGAGTCAATTGTTTAGGTATATAATTCAAGTGATTCAATTGTTTGGGTATATACAAATTAAGTGATTCAATTGTTTGGGTATACAAATCAAGTGAGCCAATTATTTAGGTATACAAATCAAGGAGTCAATTGTGTTGGTATACAAATCGTGGGACGACTGGCTAACATGTCCTTGGTAACGTAGGATGGGACGACTGACTAACATGTCCTTGCTAACGTAGGATGGGACGACTGACTAACATGTCCTTGCTAACGTAGGATGGGATGACTGACTAACATGTCCTTGGTGACGTAGGATGGGATGACTGACTAACATGTCCTTGGTGACGTAGGATGGGACGACTGACTAACATGTCCTTGATAACGTAGGATGGGATGACTGACTAACATGTCCTTGGTGACGTAGAATGGTACGACTGACTAACATGTCCTTGGTGACGTAGGATGGGACGACTGACTAACATGTCCTTGGTGACGTAGGATGGGATGACTGACTAACATGTTCTTGGTGACGTAGGATAGGATGACTGACTAACATGTCCTTGGTGACATAGGATTGGACAACTAACATGTCCCTTGTGACGTAAGATGGGATGACTGACTAACATGTCCTTGGTGACATAGGATTGGACAACTAACATGTCCCTTGTGACGTAAGATGGGATGACTGACTAACATGTCCTTGGTGACATAGGATTGGACAACTAACATGTCCCTTGTGACGTAAGATGGGATGACTGACTAACATGTCCTTGGTGACATAGGATTGGACAACTAACATGTCCCTTGTGACGTAAGATGGGATGACTGACTAACATGTCCTTGGTGACATAGGATTGGACAACTAACATGTCCCATGTGACGTAAGATGGGAATGGGATGACTAGCTTTTTCTATATGTTAATGGGAGCCACTTTACGACCACTGAAAAATGTGTATTTCTTGAATAGACTTTAACGACAAAATGTAAAGATAGCATGGCACTACACTGCTTTTTCAAGCTTATTAGCCATCAAATTTACTTTTGCATAGGTTTTGTCATAATTAAAACGGAAGGCTAATAATAGAAATATTAGGGCTATGTTTATTTATATATATATATATATATATATATATATATATATATATATATATATATATATATATATATATATATATATTATCTGTTTACAGACGCTCCTTCTATAAAGAAGATTATTGCGTCCTACGCTTATCTATGGTTTGTGTTTAGTCCTGCTTTTTTATTAGAGATTTAAATGTTGATAAAGTGTTGGTTTTCCTGGATTCTTCAGGCAACCCATTCCACGCACGAATTCCGGACGGGAAGAATGAAAACTTGTATGTGTTTGTTCTTGCATACGGAATAAGAAAGGTGTTTATATATGTTTATATATATATATATATATATATATATATATATATATATTATATATATATATATATATATACTATGGCGGATTAAGGGGGGTGCTGATTGGGCTAAATCCAGGGGCCCCCAATAATTTAAGGGCCCCAAACTTATTATATTGTATAATAACGGTGGCTAGACCAGACCCCAGGTTGAATTGCAGCCAGGGGCCCCGTGCAATCTTGATCCGCCCCTGTATATATATATATATACTAGTATATCACCCGTCAAAAATGACGGAAATTTTCAAGATAAATACACATCAGATTAAAAAAATTTTGTATTACAGAACTTTCATTTATTTTATTTATTTTTATTTGAATCATTTATTTTCATATTGAACAATTTTATGCGGAACGTTTGAAAAGTGTTATTTTTGGTGCAGCACTATAAAACAAAATCGATTGCAGAGCCAACTAACAGCATTACATCCATATCGCAGCGCCCCCTAACAGCATTACATTACATTACAACCATACAGACAACGGGAATTATGTATATTGATATATGGGGCCGTCCATAAATGACGTCACGCTATTTTGGCCGATTGTTCACCCCCCCCCCTCGTCACGAGTCGTCACAAAAAGATAGACCCCCCTCCAAAAATACGTCACAAATCTTTGACCCCCCCCCAAAAAAAAACCCAAAAAAACACCTAAAATCCTATTTGAAAATAAGTATGGTTCAAATCACTTTTTTTTTCATTTAAGTATTTATTTAGTGTTGGTCTCCATTGTAATATCGTAACACACGTTAATTATATGCACGTCAAAGGCATTTGATCTAAAATTACCACATTGATATCAAATCTTATGTTTTCTAAAAATTATTTGGTATGCGCTGGAAGAGGAATATAACGAGTACTGTACGAACCCCACATTTGTACAGGAAAGTAGGGTGTCATCTTGTGCGTCGCGCAAAATACAGTAATACTGTAAGTTGAAGACTGAAAAATACCATGACATTAATAAAATATCCAATATTGTCATAACTTTTTACTCCGAAGCTCACGAGTTGTTGTTTTTTTTCCCCCCAATTTTTTTTTACGATTTAAAGTGCGTCGCCCAAGATTTGTAAATATAATGCCACCAATGGACGAGGCGTGTTTAAATTGTTGCATTCTCTCGTGGAGTTTATAAACTAATGGAAAATACATGGCTACCGCTATCGGGCGGTTTAACCGAGGTGTCGGTGAACAGCGGTATATTATCTCATTTGGGATAAAAAGGGAACTCTTGGGGGTAATGCTGAATCATTGTGGACATATACATTCACCAGAATCCGCTCTTTTCGGGTCAATAATAATATAAACATAAATTTGTATCATTTTAATTTTTAGGTACCCGATTGAACCGGTCCGTTTTTTAAAAACGTTTAACCGGCCTTCAAAAAACGAACTGTGTTAAAATCCTTAGATTATACTTTATTTTAATGCATACACATTAAACATTGACTTTTAATCATCACGGTTAACTTCTTTGTTTTAAAAAAATAAATAATAATAATACTTTTCAAATGTATTTTTTAAAACCCCTCAATTGACTGTCGGGCATCCCGTCAGAAAGAGGTCGGCAAACAGGGGTAAATTACCCTATCTGGTGTCAAAGGGAATTCTTGGGGGTAATGCAGAGTCATTTGGGACATATAACATCCACT
Source organism: Ampullaceana balthica (assembly GCA_944989445.1). Taxonomy (NCBI): domain Eukaryota; kingdom Metazoa; phylum Mollusca; class Gastropoda; family Lymnaeidae; genus Ampullaceana; species Ampullaceana balthica. The sequence goes on from CALYLW010000076.1 coordinate 278,091, forward strand.
TCAATCCACTAGATATATTAAAATACATCATGAGTACCGTAATTTGTACGTGTACGCCTCGAACATATGCCTATTATTGATCCGGTTCCTTCCAGAAAATGCATTTTTTAAATTTGACAACTTTGTAGATTTCTTACCTACGTACTATATTAAGACACCTAAATCCACCCTACTTTCATTTATATTGACACGAGTGACAATTATTTTAATCCACATGACTTAAGTTTATCAAGTATCCTTTCGTGATATTTAAAATTAATGCCTTAAAAACTGAGCTAAGAGGAAAAGTTGTTTTGTGCTAAGGGTTGCCAGGTGGCTGTCTAAAAAATACCGGACACTAGTGTCGAATTTTGTCGATGGCACAATATTTCAATGTAAAATGTGCGGTATTGCTTCCATTTTTCCACTGGACAAATAACGATAATACCGGACAGTCCGGTACAAACCCGGACATCTGGCAACCCTATACAGTGCTACTCTCGAATTGCGATGTCAAGAATTGATGCATTCTATAAAGTTAATGAAGCATTAAACAATATAATTTGCAATTGTCACGCAAGTAGTGTCTGTCAGTCCTGACGCTACTAATTTTAGAAAGCAGGGAAAACCAAATTACTGCACCAAAGCTTCAAAAGATGTGCAAATTAAATATGCGCTGTAAAAAAATATTATATGACGTCATTGTTTTCGCTCATATTTTAATTTTGGAAAAGGGAACATTGTAAAAAGAGAATTATATGATGGTTAATTATAAAATTAAAAAACAAACGGGGCGCCGCAGGCGCCCTGCAACACCTATTATAAAATACTTTGTGTACATTTCAGAAAGTTTAATATTTCGTATTTATCAAACAAGGACACGTTAGTTGGGCTTTTGAAAAAGGTCGGCGCCGTAGGCTCCCTAAAAAAGTGCATTTTTTATAAAATAAATATATTTCAGCTGAAAACTTCCGTCATTTTTGACGTGTGTACGCTAGTACTGTACTATTATATTTAGAATGGCCAGGGGCGTTAGACCAAAAATCAATCGATAATTATATCAAACTTAAAACATTTGTAATTGTATCAAATAGACACCCCCCTACCCCCCAAAAAATAATTAAATAAATAAATAACAAAAATAAATAAATGGAGATTCCGCTTCGTTTTGATTTAAAATATCTACACATAATCCTATTCATATCATTTTAGACACTTATCATGCTTTTAAAACTCACCAGTTGCATTTTAGGGGGGGGGTCCTAACAACGCTCCCCCAAATCCCCGCTCGAGTCATGTGGGCAGGACCTCGAGTCTGTAACGCACACATAAACTTGTATATTTTGGGGTAAGGGGCAAAAAAGTTCGCCGATAACCAAACGGAGCTGCGGTTACATCACAAATGCTTTGATGTCAACATCAAACGACAGAGGGTAACAATTTTATATGTTCTCTTGTGGGTTCTCAAACTTAAAGGATTATAATTAGATTTAATTTTTAATTTCTTCATAACTTACGCAAACCGGCGTCTGATGCCCTATGGACCGGCACTTTGAGAAGCACTGATGGTTTATTTAAAAAATATTTTAAAAATTAAAAAAGTCATTAAATAAATTGTAAGCGACCAAATCTTACAGTGGAAGTTTTATTTAAAGTTACCCTTTTGATGTGACGTCACATTTCTTCAACCCCCCTCCCTCCCCCTCGTCACGCATCGTCACAAGAGTATGACCCCCTCCCCCCCCTAGGTGCGTGACGTCATTTATGGACGGCCCCTATGTATCGTTTTAAAGGACTAATTTCTTAAAAATTTAATAAAAGGTACGAGTCAATATGTAAATGTCGGTATATGAAGAAGAATGTATCTTATCAGCTATTTTTAAATTCTTCGTTAATTTAAGACAGCTTATTCGACTGTATTTATACTTCAAAACATTGTTTCGCTAAAATGTAAACTAAAAATAGAACATTACTCATTGAGCTGTGACGTTTCCGGTTTAAGAAAAATTATATTTATTAAAAATTACACATGAACTTTTATGATTAGTTGGGCATATTTCATAATATTTAAAGAGAAAAAATAGCGTTTGTCTGATGAATGATCATGATCTTACCGTTACCTACAAACAAAATGTGTGTGTATTTTTGAAAAGGGTGGGGGGGGGGAGGAGTGCTGACTAGTTGAAGTCTTACGATGACAACTTATCATCCCCAAACTGTCTACAGTTTTTTAAACAACTTTGTCAACACAGTAACGTATGATGACGTCATCAGCCACAGTGTGTTTGCTTCTAGTGATCCCCCGACCTATACGACTGTTACTCTCCAATACCTCCACTCAGCCACTAACACTTACGGACGCTAGTGTAGATGTCAACAAGTAACCCATGCACTTTTACCAGCTTTTGACGCCATCGCCTCTGATGTATGGTTTCGACACTCAGACCTTTATGCTGTTTATTAGATGCTTATCTAAGACTAGTGCAAAGGCAATGCACCATACATTGATACATCGTTATTAACAAATGGATCAGTTTAAGTGATATATCTAATAGGATTTCTAAACATGGTCCCACACGAGTCGTCGTAAGATGGCAATGAATTACTTCACTTACAAGACGGTAACAGATACCTGTATATTGGGGGGGGGGCGGGGGGCATTAACTCCTAAATTCCTTTGCTTCAAACGCAACTTTGGGTTATCCCCGCCTTTCTTGTGCCGACCCACGAGACAATGAGCCCATGGGCCCATGGATACCCCCTCCCCACGTACTCAATCAATTCCGTTCCCGACCCTGTATACTTGCACGTCTTCCACAACAAAATCCTTTAATAGATACCTATATTTTTGTTTTCAAATTTCCCTAAACTTAAATTTAGACACAAAGCTCAAGTGCCTGGTCCGCGCTCTCAGCTGTTCTTGGCTGTACCGGATTAATCATAAGCGTTGCTCTTGTTTAGTTCGCGTGGAAATAGCTCAAACAGGATGTTTTTCCTCTTTTCCCAACTACGTTGATTAAAAGCGCGGGGCTATCAATCATTTTCAAGGATTCGGCCGCATGTGTCATGTGTTCATGTGTCGGTAACATAAGTAGTAGTGATAGTTTTCGTAAGTAATGACTCGGTATCAAACAAAAAGAAGTCTATTTAATTTTAGACCCTTTTGGAAATGAAACGCTTGAATGGATAGTTTCAATGCTTTGTTAGTCTCTTTTGAACTATATAGCATTAAAAAAAATTAAAAAAGAATAATTGATTAAAAATTTAACTGAAGAAAAAAAGGTGTTTATAATTAGTGTTGCAAATATCGATTTATAGTTTCATAGATTTATTTCCTCATTGATTCAAACCTTTACTCTGTGTGCTCGAGATTTAAACAGTTTGAACATATAATCTATATTAATTAGTTCAATGCAATAAGTTATTGAAGTGACATACAGCCAAGTGTTATCGCTGCTTTTCTTAGCAGGTGAAAAGTTTTCATGTTAAAAATTTTCTCCAATGTTTCACAGTTTTTGTGTAAGGATGTGGACAAGGGCAGGAATGTGTTGTTATCAATGTGTTGGAGTTATCCTTCTTATTCAAATTGGTGAGTAACAACAAAATACGATAGTAGGTAGCTCATCAAAAGTAATTTTTCCATTTTTTTTATTCGGATTATCAATAATCTGCTTAGTATCGTATCCTTTTGGGTAACATCTAAAATAACAGTTTTTGGTGACATAAAATTTGGCGTCAAGGTTAAGAAAGGCTTACAGGGCCAAGAACTCTGATAGGGTGACCTGCGTAAGACTGAATGCCGTGTTTCAGAAGCTTGACAGGTAACTTCGTAGCAGTCAAGTGTATGTTGTGTCTATCAGGAATAGGTGAGTGTTGGGGGAGTGGGGCAAAGGTCAAGGACAAGAAGTAGCATGTTGTGTTGTTAATGGCCCTGTGTTACCTGAGAGAATTTCAGAAGTTTGCTAAAGGTCAAAGGTCATACGCGGATTCAGGGGCGCCACTAGGTTTGGTGTCCCCCAGTGCCGTAGCTCATGGTGTCCCCCAGTGCCGTAGCTCATGGTGTCCCCCAGTGCCGTAGCTCATGGTGCCCCCCGTGCCGTAGCTCATGGTGCCCCCCAGTGCCGTAGCTCATGGTGCCCCCCAGTGCCGTAGCTCATGGTGTCCCCCAGTGCCGTAGCTCATGGTGTCCCCCAGTGCCGTAGCTCATGGTGCCCCCCAGTGCCGTAGCTCATGGTGTCCCCCAGTGACGTAGCTCATGGTGTCACCCAGTGCCGTAGATCATGGTGCCCCCAGTGCCGTAGCTCATGGGGTCCCCCAGGGCCGTAGCTCATGGTGTCCCCCAGTGCCGTAGCTCATGGTGTCCCCCAAGTGCCGTAGCACAGGGTGTCCCCCAGTGCCGTAGCTCATGGTGCCCCCCAGTGCCGTAGCTCATGGTGCCCCCCAGTGCCGTAGCTCATGGTGTCCCCCAGTGCCGTAGCTCATGGTGTCCCCCAGTGCCGTAGCTCATGGTGTCCCCCAGTGCCGTAGCTCATGGTGTCCCCCAGTGCCGTAGCTCATGGTGTCCCCCAGTGCCGTAGCTCATGGTGTCCCCCAGTGCCGTAGCTCATGGTGTCCCCCAGTGCCGTAGCTCATGGTTTCACCCCCTCACGACTTACCAAAGAGACCTGCTCCGAATCTTCCCCCAGTAAAATTACAGAAAAATAAATCATTTTAAACATGGGTGTCACCCCTTGAGATGGTGTCACCCCTTGAGATGGTGTCACCCCTTGAGATGGTGTCACCCCTTAAGATGGTGTCACCCCTTGAGATGGTTTTCACCCCTTAAGATGGTGTCACCCCTTGAGATGGTGTCACCCCTTGAGATGGTGTCACCCCTTGAGATGGTGTCACCCCTTGAGATGGTGTCACCCCTTGCGATGGTGTCACCCCTTGAGGTGGTGTCACCCCATGCGGTCCACAACCTCGCATCCCCCTATCTACGCCACTGCGCGGGTTTATGAGCTAATAAACATCAACCTTTACCTTGACATTTGAAGTGTACCATATCATTTTGTTTAAATACACGCAGTGCAAATCGACAGTCGAGAATATTTCTAAATTTCTACATTTTTAGATCCTTGATATACTGTAACAGTAAACTGTAACGAAAATGTTCAGTTAATGTACGTGCCTTTAAGACAGTTTCGGAGACATTTTTCTTTAAATGTGTGACAAAAGGGTGGACTGCAGGGATACAATATTTTATATCAATTTCATCTGAGTTCATTAATAAAACTAAATTAAGATGGGTTACATGATGGGTTATATGATGGGTTATATGATGGGTTATATGATGGGTTATATGATGGGTTATATGATGGGTTATATGATGGGTTATATGATGGGTTATATGATGGGTTATATGATGGGTTATATGATGGGTTATATGATGGGTTATATGATGGGTTATATGATGGGTTATATGATGGGTTATATGATGGGTTATATGATGGGTTATATGATGGGTTATGTGATGGGTTACGTGATGAGTTACGTGATGGGTTACGTGATGGGTTATATGATGGATTAAATGATGGGTTATATGATGGGTTATATGATGGGTTATATGATGGGTTATATAATGAGTTATATGATGGGTTATATGATGGGTTATATGATGGGTTATATGATGGGTTATATGAGGGGTTATATGATGAGTTATATGATGGGTTATATGATGGGTTACATGATGGGTTACATGATGGGTTACATGATGGGTTACATGATGGGTTATATGACGGGTTATATGATGGGTTATATGATGGGTTATATGATGGGTTATATGATGGGTTATATGATGGGTTATATGATGGGTTATATGATGGGTTATATGATGGGTTATATGATGGGTTATATGATGGGTTATATGATGGGTTATATAATGAGTTATATGATGGGTTATATGATGGGTTATATGATGGGTTATATGATGGGTTATATGAGGGGTTATATGATGAGTTATATGATGGGTTATATGATGGGTTACATGATGGGTTACATGATGGGTTACATGATGGGTTACATGATGGGTTATATGACGGGTTATATGATGGGTTATATGATGGGTTATATGATGGGTTATATGATGGGTTATATGATGGGTTATATGATGGGTTATATGATGGGTTATATGATGGGTTATATGATGGGTTATATGATGGGTTATATGATGGGTTATATGATGGGTTATATGATGGGTTATATGATGAGTTACGTGATGGGTTATATGATGGGTTATATGATGGGTTATATGATGGGTCATATGATGTGTTATATGATGGGTTATATGATGGGTTATATGATGAGTTACGTGATGGGTTATATGATGGGTTATATGATGGGTTACGTGATGAGTTACGTGATGGGTTATATGATGGGTTATATGATGGGTTATATGATGGGTTACGTGATGAGTTATATGATGGGTTACGAAATGGGTTATATGATGGATTATATGATGGGTTATATGATGGGTTACGTGATGAGTTACGTGATGGGTTATATGATGGGTTATATGATGGGTTACGTGATGAGTTATATGATGGGTTACGAAATGGGTTATATGATGGGTTATATGATGGGTTATATGATGGGTTATATGATGGGTTATATGATGGGTTATATGATGGGTTATATGATGGGTTATATGATGGGTTATATGATGGGTTATATGATGGGTTATATGATGGGTTATATGATGGGTTACGTGATGGGTTATATGATGGGTTATATGATGGGTTATATGATGGGTTACATGATGGGTTATATGATGGGTTATATGATGGGTTATATGATGGGTTACGTGATGAGTTATATGATGGGTTACGAAATGGGTTATATGATGGGTTATATGATGGGTTATATGATGGGTTACGTGATGGGTTATATGATGGGTTATATGATGGGTTATATGTTGGGTTACATGATGGGTTATATGATGGGTTATATGATGGGTTATATGATGGGTTACGTGATGGGTTATATGATGGGTTATATGATGGGTTATATGATGGGTTATGTGATGGGTTACGTGATGGGTTATATGATGGGTTATATGATGGGTTACGTGATGGGTTATATGATGGGTTATATGATGGGTTATATGATGGGTTACGTGATGGGTTATATGATGGGTTATATGATGAGTTATATGATGGGTTATGTGATGGGTTACGTGATGAGTTATATGATGGGTTATATGATGGGTTATATGATGGGTTACGTGATGGGTTATATGATGGGTTATATGATGTGTTATATGATGAGTTATATGATGGGTTACGTGATGGGTTATATGATGGGTTACATGATGGGTTATATGATGGGTTATATGATGGGTTATATGATGGGTTACGTGATGGGTTACGACACTCTAGCACAAAAATTAACAGGATGCATAGAGATAAATAAATTAATCTAAAAATTCAATAACTTAAAAATACAGTACATGCGATCGATCTGAAATTTTGATGCATCGTTTTTATTATCGGCACGAGTCTGCCTGCAAAATTTCAGCTCGCTAGCTTGGGAGGAAGTGGGCTAAAAATAAATCCAAAGTTTTTTCGACAAGCAAGCAATCAAGGGCTCAAACAGACACCACAAGTTAATATAAGGAATTTAAAAATGAGGCGTGTCTCCACCAAATCGTTGAACCCCTTGTAACTGACTTGAAACTCCGCTGGTACCCTAAGGGAGGTAACACACTTTAGCCACGCCCTCACGTTTATTGAATACACACCATTCTGATAACCTAACACCCACACAGACACTCTCTCTGTCTCCGTCACACACACACACACGAACACACATCCACCGACACACACACACTGTCTGGACTAAACAAGGGTACATGTCTCCGATTTAATTATTTGCACAAGGAGAGTCCTTCGACTGCAATCTACTAAGCAATCGTTCGATGTGAGGGAAAATAAGTTGTTTTATGATGTTTAGATTGCATGGTTGTATCTGAAAATTAGAAAATAAACATATTTTAGTGTTTTAAAAACATAACAAGCTAAACTATTCAATTGAGGATAGAAATATTTTTTAAAGGAATTTCATATTTATGCCCATTAAATTTCTTGCTTATTAAAATGAAAATTTTGGATTCATAGGAAGTGCTCCCAATTTTCTACTCTTCAATGCTAACTTAATAGAAGCTAGTATTAAGTATTATTAAAAGATTTTTTTGTCCCCATTTCCGCTTCCACTTGCTCTTGGCGTGTTGGTTAGAGAGTAAACAAAGGTTGTGGCCGTGCTATAACTCTTTATCAGGGGCCTGTGATAAACTTCTTCGCGGATATCCTAAAGATTAGGAAATTTAAATAAAAAACCTAGTTCCTTCCATTTTGCATTCCAGAAGCTTTCAATCTACTGACGTATAATTGTTTTTTTTTAGTCTGCAACATATTTGAACATATTTGAAGATGTGATCAGTGTTGACATACAAGACATTTCATAAACATAAACAAGCACACATACAAGTGACACAATTTTATTAAACTGAGTGGTTGTTTTATTTGATGGTTCTTGTTTTATTTTCTGGTTATCCAGGACAAAATGTCAAGTACCATCTGTATTTCTGCTCCACATATGAAGTGTTGTCTTTTTTTTTAAACCCTGCTCGTTTACAGCCCAGAGCAGGGTTGCCATATTGGCCTTTTTAAGGCCAAATTTTGAGAATTTGGCCTTTTTTAAGAGGGTTTGGCCTCAAAAATTTGTTTTGGCCTTAAGGCCTTTTTTTGTGTGGCCTTTTTCTTTAAATATATATATATATATATATATATATATATATATATATATATATATATATATATATATATATATATATAATATATATATAAAAATAATGTTCATCACGAAAAAAAAATTAAAATTTGCCAATAAGTCAATAACCTTATTAATTATTTTCTATTTTTGAATAGCTTACGTGTATGTTAGACATTAAAATTTTTAACGAAAAGGCTATTAAGAAAAAGCCAGATATAGATTGCAGCTCACACTTTTAGACGCTATTGTTAGAGTCAAGGCTCAGCTTTTGTTTACAAATAAATGCAGATTGGACTTTCTCATTTCACCAAGAATGCTTGATGACTTGACATCTGATAAAGTTTATAATAATACTGCAAATAGTAGTCTAGAGGAAAAGGATGACCTGAGCTTTTCTTTTAAATTTTTATGTTAGTATCATATTCTATTTATTTTGTGAGTACAACCATACATACGAACATTGGCATTTACACATTTATTATCTATTTTCTCCTGGTTCTACCTTCATTTTAAATAATTAAATAATTTTCAGCCGTTATAAGCCGTCCATAAATGACGTCACGCGATTTTGGCAGATTTTCAATGTATTTTCACCCCCCCCCCACCACTCGTCACACGTAATCAAGAGCTAGACCCTTTCCAATATGACGTCACAGTTCTTAAAAGAACCCTTCCCCCTCGACATAAATCTGTGACCCCCTCCCACACCCTAGGTGCGTGACGTCATTTTTGTTGCCATTTTTCATAAAACATAAGTTTGGCCTTTTTTGGCCTTTTTTTAGCAGTCAGTTTGGCCTTTTACCCAAATTACAATCTGGCAACCCGGGCCCAGAGAGTGAGAAGTGGGTTAAGAGTCCTAAGTAATGCAAGAAAAAGCTAAACTATAGAGAGGAAAATTATTAACTGGATACATTTTATACTACCAAGTTATGCTAGTAGTATTACTACCATGTTATACTAGTAGTATTACTACCATGTTATACTAGTAGTACTACTACAATGTTATACTAGTAGTATTACTACCATGTTATACTAGTAGTATTACGACAATGTTATACTAGTAGTATTACGACAATGTTATACTAGTAGTATTACGACAATGTTATACTAGTAGTATTACTACAATGTTATACTAGTAGTATTACTACAATGTTATACTAGTAGTATTACTACAATGTTATACTAGTAGTATTACTACAATGTTATACTAGTAGTATTACTACAATGTTATACTAGTAGTATTACCACAATGTTATACTAGTAGTATTACTACAATGTTATACTAGTAGTATTACTACCATGTTATACTAGTAGTATTACTACCATGTTATACTAGTAGTATTACTACCATGTTATACTAGTAGTATTACTACCATGTTATACTAGTAGTATTACTACAATGTTATACTAGTAGTATTACTACAATGTTATACTAGTAGTATTACTACAATGTTATACTAGTAGTATTAGTACCATGTTATACTAGTAGTATTACTACAATGTTATACTAGTAGTATTACTACCATGTTATACTAGTAGTATTACTACCATGTTATACTAGTAGTATTACTACAATGTTATACTAGTAGTATTACTACCATGTTATACAAGAAGTATTACTACAATGTTATACTAGTAGTATTACGACAATGTTATACTAATAGTATTACTACCATGTTATACTAGTAGTATTACTACAATGTTATACTAGTAGTATTACCACCATGTTATACTAGTAGTATTACTACCGTGTTATACTAGTAATATCACTACCATGTTATACTAGTAGTATTACTACCATGTTATACTAGTAGTATTACGACAATGTTATACTAGTAGTATTACTATCAGGTTATACTAGTAGTATTACTACCATGTTATACTAGTAGTATTACTATCATGTTATACTAGTAGTCTTACGACAATGTTATACTAGTAGTATTACTATCATGTTATACTAGTAGTATTACTACCATGTTATACTAGTAGTATTACTATCAGGTTATACTAGTAGTATTACTACCATGTTATACTAGTAGTATTACTACCATGTTATACTAGTAGTATTACGACAATGTTATACTAGTAGTATTACTACCATGTTATACTAGTAGTCTTACGACAATGTTATACTAGTAGTATTACTACCATGTTATACTAGTAGTATTACTACCATGTTATACTAGTAGTATTACTATCAGGTTATACTAGTAGTATTACTACCATGTTATACTAGTAGTATTACTACCATGTTATACTAGTAGTATTACTACCATGTTATACTAGTAGTATTACTACCATATTATACTAGTAGTATTACTACCATGTTATACTAGTAGTATTACTACCATGTTATACTAGTAGTATTACGACAATGTTATACTAGTAGTATTACGACAATGTTATACTAGTAGTATTACTACCATGTTATACTAGTAGTATTACTACAATGTTATACTAGTAGTATTACGACAATGTTATACTAGTAGTATTACTACCATGTTATACTAGTAGTATTACGACAATGTTATACTAGTAGTATTACTACCATGTTATACTAATAGTATTACTACCATGTTATACTAGTAGTATTACGACAATGTTATACTAGTAGTATTACTACCATGTTATACTAGTAGTATTACTACAATGTTATACTAGTAGTATTACGACAATGTTATACTAATAGTATTACTACCATGTTATACTAGTAGTATTACTACAATGTTATACTAGTAGTATTACGACAATGTTATACTAGTAGTATTACTACCATGTTATACTAGTAGTATTACGACAATGTTATACTAGTAGTATTACTACCATGTTATACTAGTAGTATTACTACCATGTTATACTAGTAGTATTACGACAATGTTATACTAGTACTATTACTACCATGCTATACTAGTAGTATTACTACAATGTTATACTAGTAGTATTACGACAATGTTATACTAGTAGTATTACTACAATGTTATACTAGTAGTATTACTACAATGTTATACTAGTAGTATTACTACAATGTTATACTAGTAGTATTACGACAATGTTATACTAGTAGTATTACTACAATGTTATACTAGTAGTATTACGACAATGTTATACTAGTAGTATTACTACAATGTTATACTAGTAGTATTACGACAATGTTATACTAGTAGTATTACTACCATGTTATACTAGTAGAATTACTACCATGTTATACTAGTAGTATTATGACAATGTTATACTAGTAGTATTACTACCATGTTATACTAGTAGTATTACTACCATGTTATACTAGTAGTATTACTGCCATGTTATACTAGTAGTATTACTACAATGTTATACTAGTAGTATTACGACAATGTTATACTAGTAGTATTACTACCATGTTATACTAGTAGTATTACGACAATGTTATACTAGTAGTATTACTACCATGTTATACTAGTAGTATTACTACAATGTTATACTAGTAGTATTACTACCATGTTATACTAGTAGTATTACGACAATGTTATACTAGTAGTATTACGACAATGTTATACTAATAGTATTACTACCATGTTATACTAGTAGAATTACTACCATGTTATACTAGTAGTATTACGACAATGTTATACTAGTAGTATTACGACAATGTTATACTAGTAGTATTACTACAATGTTATACTAGTAGTATCACTACCATGTTATACTAGTAGTATTACTACCATGTTATACTAGTAGTATTACTACCATGTTATACTAGTTGTATTACTACCATGTTATACTAGTAGTATCACTACCATGTTATACTAGTAGTATTACTACCATGTTATACTAGTAGTATTACTACCATGTTATACTAGTATTATTACTACCATGTTATACTAGTAGTATTACTACCATGTTATACTAGTAGTATTACTACCATGTTATACTAGTAGTATTGCTACCATGTTATGCTAGTAGTATTACTACCATGTTATACTAGTAGCATCACGACAATGTTATACTAGTAGTATCACTACCATATTATATATTTTATATAAGCCAATATCCGAGGAATTACTGGCAGGAGAACGGGCAGGTTTCAGACCAGGCAGAAGCACAATCAAGCAGATCTTCAACTGTCGCTTGCTCATAGAAAAACATCTACATCACAAACGCGAACTCCATCACAACTTCAAGAAAGTCTTTGATGAAGTATGGCACGAGGGACTTTGGCAAGTGATGAGAAGTTTCAAAATTGAAGAAGGGCTGGTAAAGGTGATCGAAAAACTCTACAATCAGGCAAGCAGTGAATTTTATTTAAAGGCTGCGAAGGGGACTTCTTCAAAACGACGATCGGAGTCCGCCAGGGCTGCATTCTCTCACCTGTCCTGTTCAATATCTTCCTTGAAAACAATCATGCAAGAAACTCTCAGTGATCACAACACATCCATCTCTATAGGTGGAAGACCCTTATGAAACCTACGATTTGCTGATGATATAGATCTTTTGGCTGGGAGCAGTAAAGAACTGCAGGAGCTCACTTACAAACTTGCAGACAGATCAGGTGCATATAGGATGGAAATTAGCTCAGAGAAAAGCAAGATATTTGTTAATACCTCAGCTGCCAATATGGCCAACAATCGTAATGAACCACCAAAAGCTGGAGGAGGTACATAACTTTAAATATCTAGGAGCAATGATATCCAGAGATGGTACCCGTCAAACTAAAATTCGGGCTAGAATTGGGTTGGCAAGGTCAGCAATGACGAAGATTACCAAAATATGGAACAGCAAAAACATTAACCAGCCAACAAAGCTCAGGCTTTACAGAGCTCTCGTTAGAACCATTGCCTTTATGGATGTGAGACCTGGACACTAATGGCAGCCACTGAAAGCAAGCTGCAGGCATTTGAAAATAAATGCATGAGGGAAATTCTCCAGATCTCCTATTTAGGATATTTATGTGGACGCCACAAGATAATAGCGTCCACAGAGCATGACAGATGATCTGTTGGCAAGTGATGCAGCGTTCACAGGCCACGGCTTTGTGTGATCCACGCATTACCCAGCCGCCTAACTAGTATTAGGTACTAGAGAAGACTTCAGCCGCCTAACTAGTATTAGGTACTAGAGAAGACTTCAGCCGCCTAACTAGTATTAGGTACTAGAGAAGACTTAAAATGAAACGAACCAATGAGCAAATGTTCATCTTGTTATTTAAGACAATGAATCATAACATAATTTGCCAATGTTCCTTTTTAGTTTGTTTAAACACAAAATAAATATTTTTCACACAACAAATGCAGGTAAAAGTCATTAGGTCTCTTGAAAATTACGCAATTTCCATTTAAGTCATATTTTACCAGGACTTTTCCAAAATTAAAAAGAAAACCCTGAGAAAAGTTATTGGAATTTTTTGTAATAATCCCAGAATTATTTGTTTTAGTAAATGAATGAATACTAATAAGGAATATTTATTAACAGGCTCAACTGCTGGCCAAATCGAAGACATGGCATCGACAGACGGCTTCAAAAATAACTTGAATCAAGCGACATGGGGAATAGCAGGTTAGTTATAGCTACATGGGGAATAGCGGGTTAGTTATGGCTACATGGGGAATTATAGGTTAGTTTTGGCTACATGGGGAATAAAAGGTTAGTTTTGGCCACATGGGGAATAACAGGTTAGTTATGGCTACATGGGTAATAACAGGTTAGTTATGGCTACATGGGGAATAGCAGGGTAGTTATGGCTACATGGGGAATAGCAGGTTAGTTATATCTACATGGGGAATAATAGCAGGGTTAGTTACAGCTACATGGGGAATAGCAGGTTAAAAATGGCTACATGGGGAATAGCATTTTAGTTATAGCCATATGGGGAATAGCAGGTTAGTTATAGCCATATGGGAAATAGCAGGTTAGTTATGGCTACATGGGGAATAGCAGGTTAGTTATGGCTACATGGGGAATATCAGGGTAGTTATGGCTACATGGGGAATATCAGGTTAGTTATATCTACATGGGGAATAGCAGGTTAAAAATGGCTACATGGGGAATATCAGGTTAGTTATATCTACATGGGGAATAGCAGGTTAAAAATGGCTACATGGGGAATATCAGGTTATTTATATCTACATGGAGAATAGCAGGTTAAAAATGGCTACATGGGGAATATCAGGTTAGTTATATCTACATGGGGAATAGCAGGTTAAAAATTGCTACATGGGGAATATCAGGTTAGTTATATCTACATGGGGAATAGCAGGTTAAAAATGGCTACATGGGGAATAGCAGGTTAGTTATGGCTACATGAGGAATATCAGGGTAGTTATGGCTACATAGGGAATATAAGGTTAGTTATAGCTACATGGGGAATATCAGGGTAGTTATGGCTACATGGGGAATATCAGGGTAATTATAGCTACATGGGGAATAGCAGGTTAAAAATGGCTACATGGGGAATATCATGTTAGTTATATCTACATGGGGAATAGCAGGTTAAAAATGGCTACATGGGGAATAGCAGGTTAGTTATGGCTACATGGGGAATATCAGGGTAGTTATGGCTACATAGGGAATATAAGGTTAGTTATAGCTACATTGGGAATATCAGGGTAGTTATGGCTACATGGGGAATATCAGGGTAATTATAGCTACATTGGGAATAGCAGGTTAGTTATGGCTACATGGGGAATATCAGATTAGTTATAGCTACATGGGGAATATCAGGTTAGTTATGGCTACATGGGGATTAGCAGGTTAGTTATGGCTACATGGGGAATAGCAGATAGTTATATCTACATGGGGAATAATAGCAGGTTAGTTTATAGCTACATGGGGAATAGCAGGTTAAAAATGGCTACATGGGGAATAGCAGGTTAGTTATGGCTACATGGGGAATAGCAGGTTAGTTATAGCCATATGGGGAATAGCAGGTTAGTTATAGCCATATGGGGAATAGCAGGTTAGTTATGGCTACATGGGGAATAGCAGGTTAGTTATGGCTACATGGGGAATATCAGGGTAGTTATGGCTACATGGGGAATATCAGGTTATTTATATCTACATAGGGAATAGCAGGTTAAAAATGGCTACATGGGGAATATCGGGTTAGTTATATCTACATGGGGAATAGCAGGTTAAAAATGGCTACATGGGGAAATATCAGGTTAGTTATATCTACATGGAGAATAGCAGGTTGAAAATGGCTACATGGGGAATATCAGGTTAGTTATATCTACATGGGGAATAGCAGGTTAAAAATGGCTACATGGGGAATATCAGGTTAGTTATATCTACATGGGGAATAGCAGGTTAAAAATGGCTACATGGGGAATAGCAGGTTAGTTATGGCTACATGGGGAATATCAGGGTAGTTATGGCTACATAGGGAATATAAGGTTAGTTATAGCTACATGGGGAATATCAGGGTAGTTATGGCTACATGGGGAATATCAGGGTAATTATAGCTACATGGGGAATAGCAGGTTAGTTATGGCTACATAGGGAATATCAGGTTAGTTATGGTTACATAGGGAATATCAGATTAGTTATAGCTACATGGGGAATATCAGGTTAGTTATGGCTACATGTTGAATAGCAGGTTAGTTATAGCTACATGGGGAATAGCGGGTTAGTTATGGCTACATGGGGAATTATAGGTTAGTTTTGGCTACATGGGGAATAAAAGGTTAGTTATGGCTACATGGGTAATAACAGGTTAGTTATGGCTACATGGGGAATAGCAGGGTAGTTATGGCTACATGGGGAATAGCAGGTTAGTTATATCTACATGGGGAATAATAGCAGGTTAGTTATAGCTACATGGGGAAAAGCAGGTTAACAAATGGCTACATGGGGAATAGCAGGTTAACTCGGCTACATGGGGAATAGCAGGTTAAAAATGGCTACATGGGGAATAGCAGGTTAGTTATAGCCATATGGGGAATAGCAGGTTAGTTATGGCTACATGGGGAATAGCAGGGTAGTTATAGCTACATGGGGAATATCAGGTTAGTTATAGCTACATGGGGAATAGCAGGTTAGTTATGGCTACATGGGGAATAGCGGGTTAATTATGGCTACATGGGGAATAGCAGGTTAGTTATGGCTACATGGGGAATAGCAGGTTAGTTAATGCTACATAGTAGGTTGGTTAT
>CALYLW010000076.1:300000-307500 GCA_944989445.1 Ampullaceana balthica
TCTCGGAGCCTCCGCCTCTTCTCCTCGTACTCGCCCTCCCAGCTCCAAAATCCAATCAAGCCTCTCAAGGGCCCCCCAAGTCTTCAATTCACTCCTCGTCCTCTATCTCTCATGACCATCAGTATCATTCCTAAAATCAATTACCCTCTATCTCCACTCC
The DNA here is from genome assembly GCA_944989445.1 of Ampullaceana balthica. Taxonomy (NCBI): domain Eukaryota; kingdom Metazoa; phylum Mollusca; class Gastropoda; family Lymnaeidae; genus Ampullaceana; species Ampullaceana balthica. The sequence goes on from CALYLW010000076.1 coordinate 300,161, forward strand.
CCTCGATATATCCGGGCTCTATTATCTCTCTAATTCGAATCGCGTACTGCGCCAGTCCTCGACCTCTTCAGAGAGTCGTCCTCTCTACTACATCACTTAATCTATCGACTCTCCAAATCTTCACTCATTATCGCTACCCAAATGCCTCTCCGTTCTACTACTTCCGGAACGACTGCATCCTCCGGCTATTCTTAATCAGAAATCCCCTCTCATATTCTTATCTTCCTCATCTCTCAGTACAATTCCACTCGATGCGTTTGAGCTCTCCGACATTCATGTAACAATTATCCTTCTCTCTCCATCTTCCTCTCCTCTCCTCTTTTCAAACTCCACCCGCCACAAGTCGGAACGGTTCTACATCCTCCAATACGAAAGATCGGCAGTAAACACCGAGGAGTCGCACTGGACAGCGGTGACCGCTAGGAAAAGATCGACCACCGCGCTAGGAACGGCCCACCTATAAAAAGCTCGCAAAAAAAACTAACCAGAAGGGTCCGGACGCTCCAACTTACTTCAATGCCCAAAGAAGAAAGTACACAACCAGGACCAGAAGATCGAAAGTCAGGGACGAGAACACCATGAGAAGATGCCAAGGACTGTGACCCACGGAATCGGGACAAATCGCGGAAGTAAGACGGAAAAAGCTTTCCACAACAGGGGGTCGCTTCGGGAGGCGGTCAAATAAACAAATCAGGGGATGGACGAGTTACGAATGTAGGGGGGGGGGTGGAAGGGTGCACTAGCTCGCTCAGTCACCTGATACTCTACAGAGAGGTCTAACTCACACGGGGGAGGACTGCAGAAAATGGTGTGTCCGCAACCCCACCGAAGGGCTCGGCCAAGCTTCCACAACGGTAGACTCCGAGCATGATCTGGAGCGCACGAAAATCAGGGTCCGTAGGTTTAACAACGAAGTCGACTGAAATAACTAAAGGTCGGGGTCATAATATCTGACCTTATGGTATAACAGTTGACCTTCATTAGCCAAAAATTAGAGATTCTCACCCGACGCCTATCATGCACCACTCGAGACAGCGGACTAGCTCTCTCCATCCGAGCTCTTAGCCTCAGTAACTAGCTCTCTCGTGAGGGGGCGCTACCAAGCACTCCGCTCGCAACCTACTCACAAATAGCTTCAAGGCAAAAAAGCACCAAAACATTAAAAATGCTAAATAGCTTTTACGGGTGGGCGCACCAGTGCCCTCCACAAAACCTTAATCATCAAAAGCCGTGGCGGCAATTCATCCGAACTATCCTGTGCAAACCATCTATAGGCAAAAGTCTCTTTTACCGACACACGTCCAGGGATTGAATCCCTGATGACCTCCCCGTAAATCTTGAAGAGACAGAATGTAATCAGGCAGCCGCGCAGAATAGGTCGAAAAAGAGTGATCACTCACATCGAATAAGGAATGCTCTAAACAGCCACATTAAATCAAAGAGAAGCACAAGAACCCGAGAGAGACAAAAATTGCTCCCCCTAGAATCATCCACCCGAAACAGCAAAACAACTGTAAGGACGAATCTAGGTTGGATCAAGACACGATCAAGGATTTAAAAAGGAATAATAAGAGAGTGGGAGAACAATCTGATACTCAGAAATGAGTGTAAAACGGGAAGGACAAAAGTCTAAAATATTACTTCCGTGTGCGAAATCTGACCCTGACGGCTAGGTTCTATAAATCCTCGACATAGAATATGGACGTACGACGATTACAGCAACACGGAGACACAACTGCAGCAAGAAAAATCAATCTCAACAGCAAAACCCAAGCAGGAGAATACAAATCTCAGAAAGGTTCGGGATAGGCCAATACCCACGGATCGCGAACTCCTATAGTGCCTCTGTTTCGAAACCGATCACAGATACAGGCACTCCCAAGACATCCAGACCCTCAACCTCCACAACAATCTGCCCGGACAGGAATTATGCCCGTAAAAATAGGGTCTCGGCACCATAAAACCGAAGATGTACACTCGTATCACGTCCAACATAAAATCGCCCGGCAAGGTAATTAGACCTAATCATCAGCACGGGGGAGATGACTGATCACACAAATTACAGATCTAACAGTAGCCAACTCAAGTTTGACTGGCCTATTGAAGGGTAGTTTCGCCATCGGGATTAACGGAGAAGTACACGTTCATCATCCCGCTAAAAAAACTATCAATCAACTTCGAAAAAGATCCGCCAAGTACCCTAACTCTGCTCTCTCTTCTTATCGTCAAGTCGCCTCCTCTGTCTCCGCTACAGCTCGCTACCTCCCTCTCTTACGCATCTCTCTCGAGTTCATGCTCGTCTTTTATCTACCAGTCATATGACTCTCATCTCCCTCCTCTCTCTCCTCTCATCTCTCATCTCCTCCTCCTCTCTCTCCTCTCTCCTCTCTCCTCTCTCTCTCCTCTCTCTCCTCTCTCTCTCTCCTCTCTCTCTCCTCTCTCCTCCTCCTCTCTCTCCTCCTCTCTCCTCCTCTCCTCTCCTCTCTCCTCTCACTCCCTCTCTCTCTCCTCTCTCCCTCTCTCCTCTCTCTCTCTCCTCTCCTCTCTCCTCTCCTCTCTCTCTCTCATCCCCTCTCTCTCCTCTCTCTCTCCTCTCCTCTCCTCCTCTCTCTCTCTCCTCTCCTCTCCTCCTCTCTCTCTCTCCTCTCTCTCCTCTCTCTCCTCTCTCTCCTCCTCTCTCTCTTCTCTCCTCCTCCTCTCTCTCTCCTCCTCTCCTCTCCTCTCTCCTCTCCTTCTCTCTCTCCTCCTCCCTCTCTCCTCTCCTCCTCTCCTCTCTCTCTCCTCTCCTCTCTCCTCTCTCCTCCCTCTCTCTCCCTCCTCTCTCCTCTCCTCCTCCTCTCCTCTCTCCTCTCCTCTCCTCTCTCCTCTCCTCTCCTCCTCTCCACTCCTCCTTCTCTCTCTCCTCCTCCTCTCCCTCACTCCTCTCTCCTCCTCTCTCCTCCTCTCTCTCCCTCTCTCCTCTCTCCTCTCTCTCCTCCTCTCTCTCTCTCCTTCTCTCTCTCTCTCCTCTCTCTCTCATCTCCCCTCTCTCCTCCTCCTCTCCCTCTCTCCTCTCCTCTCCTCCTCTCCTCTCTCTCCTCCTCCCTCTCTCTCTCTCCTCTCTCTCTCTCCTCACCTCTCTCTCTCCTCTCTCTCTCTCCCGTCCTCTCTCTCCTCTCTCCTCTCCTCACTCTCTCTCCTCTCCTCCTCCTCTCTCCTCTCTCATCTCCTCCTCTCCCTCCTCTCCTTCTCTCTCTCCTCTCCTCTCTCTCTCTCTCTCTCCTCTCTCTCCTCTCTCACTTTCCTCTTCTTCTCCTCATCTCTCTCTCCTCCTCTCTCCTCTCTCTCAGATCACTCTCTCACTCCTCTCCTCTCTCTCTCGCTCCTACTCCTCTCTCTCTCCTCTTCCTCTCTCTCCTCCTCTCTCTTTTCCTCTCTCCTCTCATCCTCTCCTCCCTCTCTCTCCTCCTCTCTCTCCCTCTCACTACTCTCCTCTCCTCTCACACCTCGTCCTCTTCTCTCTCCCTCCTCCTCTCTCTTCTCCTCTCTCTCTCTCTCTTTCTACCTCTCTCCTTCTCTCTCTCTCATCTTCTTCACTCCTCTCTTTCCCCTCTCTCTCTCACTCCTCTCTCTCCATCTCTCCTCCCATTCTCCTCATCTCTCTTCTCTCTCTCTCCTCCTCTTTCTCTCTCTCCTCTTCTCTCCTCTCCTCTCTCTTCTCTCCTCTCTCTCCCCTCTCACTCTCTCTTCCTCTCACTCCTCTCTCATTCCTTCTCCTCATCTCTCATCCTCACCTTTCTCTCTCTCCTCCTCTCTCCTCCTCTCTCACTCCTCCTCCTCCCCTTCTCCTCTCCATCCTCTTCTCTCCTCCTTCCTCCACTCATCATCCTCCTCCTCTTCTCCTCCATCATTCTCTCGCCCTCCTCCTCGTCACTCTCTCCCTTCTTCTCCTTCACTCTCTCTCTCCTTTTCTCTCTTCCCTCCTCTCTCATCTCTCTCACCCTCCCCCTCCTCTCTCCACCTCCTCCTCTACTCCATCCTCCTCTCTCTCCTCTCTCTCCTCCTCCCCTCACTCCCTCCTCCCTCTCTCCCTCACTCTCCTCCTCCGTCTCCCCTCCTCCTCCTCCTCCCATCCCACCCCTCCTCCCCTCTCCTCTCCCTCCCTCACATCCTCCTCTCCCCCCTCCCTCCTCCTCCTCCTCCTCCTCCCCTCCTCTCCCCTCCTCCTCCTCTCCCCTCCCTCCTCATCCCCCCCCCCCCTCTCTCTCTCCCCCCCCTCCCCCCCCCCTCTCCCCCCCCTCTCCCCCCCCCCTCCCCCCCCCCTCCCCCTCCCCCCCCTCCCCCCTCCCCCCCCCCTCCCCCCCCTCCCCCCCTCCCCCCCCTCCCCCCTCCACCCCCCCCCTCCCCCCCCACCCCCCCTCCCCCCTCTCCCCCCCTCCCCCCTCTCCCCCCCCTCCCTCCCTCTCCCCCCCCTCTCCCCCCCTCTCCCCCCACCCCCCTCTCCCCCCCTCCCTCCCCACCCCCCTCTCCCCCTCCCCCCTCCCCCCCTCTCCTCCCCTCCCCCATCCCTCCTCCTCCTCACACCTCCTCCGCTCTACCTCCTCCTCTCCCTCTCCCCCTCCTCCCCTCTCCTCCTCCTCCCTCCTCCTCCCCTCACCCCTCCCCCCCTCCTCCTCCTCTCCCTCCTCCCCCATCCTCTCCTCCTCCCTCCTCCCCCTCCTCCTCCCTCCTCTCCCTCCTCCCCCCCTCCTCCTCGCTCCCCTCTCCCCCTCCTCCTCCCTCCCTCCCCCCCTCCTCCCCTCTCCCTCCACTCCCCTCCTCCCCCCTCCCCTCCTCCTACTCCTACTCCCCTCCACCTCTCCCTCCTCCTCCCCTCACTCCTCCCCCTCTCCTCCCCCCTCTCTCTCCCCCCCTCCTCCCTCCTCCCCCTTCTCTCTTCTCTCTTCTTCTCTCTTCTCTCTTCTCTCTTCTTCTCTCTTCTTCTTCTTCTCTCTTCTTCTCTCTTCTTCCTCTCTCTCTTCTTCTTCTTCTTCTCTCTCTCTTCTTCTTCTTCTTCTCTCTCTCTTCTTCTCTTCTTCTCTCTTCTTCTCTCTTCTTCTCTCTTCTTCTCTTCCTTCTTCTCTCTTCTCTCTTCTTCTCTTCTTCTTCTCTCTCTCTCTTCTTCTTCTCTCTTCTTCTCTCTTCTTCTCTCTCTCTTCTCTTCTCTCTTCTTCTCTTCTCTTCTCTCTCTCTTCTTCTCTCTTCTTCTTCTTCTCCTCTTCTTCTTCTCTCTCTTCTCTCTTCTTCTTCTTCTCTCTTCTCTTCTTCTCTTCTCTCTCTTCTTCTCTCTTCTTCTTCCTCTCTCTTCTTCTTCTCTTCTTCTCTCTTCTTCTTCTCTCTTCTTCTCTCTTCTCTCTCTCTTCTTCTCTCTTCTCTTCTCTCTCTCTTCTCTTCCTCTCTCTTCTTCTCTCTTCTTCTCTTCTCTCTCCTCTCTTCTCCTTCTTCTCTCTCTTCTCTCTTCTTCTCTCTTCTTCCTCTCTTCTTCTCTCTCTCTTCTCTCTTCTCTTCTCTCTTCTTCTTCTCTCTCTTCTCTCTTCCTCTTCTTCTCTCTCTTCTCTCTCTTCTCTCTTCCTCTCTCTTCTCTCTTCTTCTTCTCTCTCTCTTCCTCTCTCTTCTTCTTCTCTCCTCTTCTCTCTCTCTTCTTCTCTCTTCTCTCTCTCTTCCTCTTCTCTCTTCTCTTCTCTCTTCTTCTTCTTCTCTCTCCTCTTCTCTCTTCTCTCTTCTTCTCTTCTCTCTCTCTTCTTCTCTCCTTCTCTCTCTCTTCTTCTCTCCTCTCTTCTTCTCTCTCTCCTTCTTCTCTCTCTCTTCTTCTCTTCTCTCTTCTTCTTCTCTCTCTCTTCTCTCTTCTTCTCTCTTCTCTCTTCTTCTCCTCTTCTCTCTTCTTCTTCTCTCTCCTTCTTCTTCTCTCTTCTTCTCTCTTCTTCTCTCTTCTCCTTCTCTCTCTTCTTCTTCTCTCTTCTCTCTTCTCTCTTCTTCTCTCTCTTCTTCTTCTCTCTCTTCTCTTCTCTCTCTCTTCTCTTCTTCTCTCTTCTTCTCTCTTCTCTCTCTCTCTCTTCTCTCTTCTTCCTCTCTTCTCTCTTCTCTTCTCTCTTCCTTCTTCTCTCTCTCTCTTCTTCTTCTTCTTCTCTCCTTCTCTCTTCTCTCTTCTTCTCTCTTCTTCTCTCTTCTCTCTTCTTCTCTCTTCTTCCTCTCTTCTCTCTTCTTCTCTCTTCTTCTCTCTTCTCTCTTCTCTTCTTCCTCTCTCTCTTCTTCTCTCTTCTCTTCTTCTCTCTTCTTCTCTCTCTCTTCTTCTTCTCTCTTCTTCTCTCTTCTTCTCTCTTCTCTCCTCTTCTCTCTTCTTCTTCTCTCTTCTCTCTTCTCTCTTCTTCTCTTCTCTCTTCTTCTCTCTCCTCTCTTCTCTCTCTCTTCTTCTCTCTTCTCTCTTCTCTTCTCTCTTCTTCTTCTCTCTTCTCTCTTCTCTCTTCTCTCTTCTCTTCTCTTCTCTCCTCTTCTCTCTTCTCTCTTCTCTCTCTTCTTCTCTCTTCTTCCTCTTCTCTCTTCTCTCTTCTCTCTTCTCTTCCTCTTCTTCTCTCTTCTCTCTCTTCTCTCTCTCTCTCTTCTCTTCTTCTCTCTCCTCTCTCTCTCTCTTCTTCTCTTCTCTCTCTTCTCCTCTCTTCTCTCTCTTCTCTTCTCTCTCTTCTCTCTCTCTCTCTTCTCTCTTCTCTTCTTCCTCTTCTCCTCTCTTCTTCTCTTCTCTCTTCTTCTCTCTCTTCTCTCTCTCTCTTCTTCTCTCTCTCTCTTCTCTCTCTCGCTCTCTCCTTCTTCTTCTCTCTCTCTCTCTTCTCTCTCTCTCTTCCTCTCTATCTCTCTCTTCTTCTCTCTCTCTCTTCCTCTCCCTCTCTCTCTCTCTCCTCTCTCTCTCTCTCTTCTTCTCTCTCTCCTCCTCTCTCTCTCTCTCTTCTCTTCTCTCTCCTCTCCTTCTCTCCTCTCTCTACTCTTCTCTCTCTTCCTGTCCTCTCTCTCTCTCACTCTCTCTCACTCTCCTCTTCTACCTCTCTCTCTCTCCTCTCTCCTCTCTCTCCTCTCATCTCCTCTCTCTCTTCTCTTCTCTCTCTTCTCTCCTCTCTCTTCTCTTCTCTCTTCTTCTCTCTCTCTTTCTCTCGCTCTCTCATCTCTCTCTCTCACTCTCTCTCTCTTCTTCTTCTCTCTCTCTCTCCTCTCTCTCTCCTCTTCTCCAACTCCCGCTTCTCTCCGCTTCTCTGCTCATCATGAACTTCACTCTCCTCTCCCTCTAGCGCTCTCTCTCCACTCATCTCATCTCTCGTCACTCTCATCTCGTCTCC
>CALYLW010000076.1:310000-327500 GCA_944989445.1 Ampullaceana balthica
AAAGATATGCTATTTCTCTATATGTTATACAGTCTCTCACTCTCCTCTTACTCTCATCAATCGTCTCTCTCATGCCCCATCGTTCTCTCTCGTCTCTTTGTTATCTCCTCATAAATCTCTCATCTTTATATCTCTCTCCGTCTTTATATCTTCTCTCTCCTTACTCTCAAAGCTCTCTTTCCCTTCCTCTTCTCTCGTCTATCTTTTCGTATTGCTATCTCTATACAACCTCTATTTCTCTCGCTCCTATCATCTGTCCTCCCGCGCTCCCTTCTACCACATCATGTTACTCTCTCCGCTCGCGTTGACACGCCGCTCTGCTCTCTCATCGGTGTGCTCCTCTGCGATTTTCTTCTCTAATCTTCTTTCCCTTCTCATGTACGCGATCACTCATCGATTACTAGGCTCTCGCTATCTCTTTCTCTACATATTACTACTCATCTTCAGGACGACATCTGGCATTTAAGAAAGTTGCAAAATATCAGAAATCCAATAGCATACAACTCACACTAATTGTTCAGGAGGACAATAGACATTACCAACAGTGGCCAATACAGCTATATTAGAAGGGAATGTAAACAAAATATCTAATAATATATACCTAAATCATAGCTTCTCTCTAGACTATATATCATAATGCGTCTATATTAAGCGATTTATCTCCCTACTCTCTTTATCTAACAACGCTCGTCTTAACACGCCTGTCTCTCGCTTTCCTCTCGCTCGGCTCTCTTCCTCTCTCGTCTCATTCCTTTTCTCTCTTCTTTTTAAACTCTATCTCTCTCTCTTTTCTCCTCACTCCCTTACTTCTCTCATATATGACTTTCTCCCACTCTCTCCTCTGTCTCTTTTTCACTCTATCTCTGTTCTCTCTCTCTCGTCTCACATCTCAATCTTACTCCTCAACTCTACTCTCAAATCTCTCTGCTATACTCTCTCTCTCACACTCTGACTTTCTCTCTCTCTCTCTTCTCCTCTCTCGTCTCGTTGGTGCTGTCTGTCGTGGGTGGTCCGTCGGGGCGGAAAAACAAAAGGTGTGAAAAATTGACCTTCCACTTCCCGTATGCTATTATCGAGCTGAAATTCTGCACATAGACTTGAGGCTCACCAAAAATGTCACTTCGAGTATCAAAATTTCAGATTGTTATCGAATGTACCGTAATTAAATTAATGCATTTTTGGTTTATCTCTATATAACTCAATGTAGCTGTCTGCTATTGTTCACCTCCTGTATGAACATCTAAAAGGACATGTCCAGGCATGTACGAACATCTCAAATGACATTCCAGGCCTGTATGAACATATCAAATGACATGTCCAGGCCTGTATGAACATCTCAAATGACATTTCCATGCCTTTATGAGCATCTCAAATAACATGTTCAGGCCTGTACGAACATCTCAAATGACATGTACAGACTAGTTTGAACATCTCAAATGAAATGTCCAGTCATGTTTAATCATCTCAAATGGCATGTCCAGGCCTGTACCAACATCTCACATGACATGTCCAGTCCTGTATGAGCATCTCGAATTACATGTCCAGGCCTGTACGAACATCTCAAATGACATGTCCAGTCCTGTATGAGCATCTCGAATGACATGTCCACTGAACAAATGTTCTAGCAATAAACACTTCTGTTGATACTCTCAACATTAATGTTAATTTCTCTGTTATCTGTAAGACGAACTATGACATCTATATGGTGGTGTTTTCTTTCGATGACTATAAAGTGATGTTTTTATACTTCTGATGACTTAACACTCCTCTCATTGTTGAAAGAATTTGTTATTTCCAAGTCTATTTTAATGGGTTGTTTCTTTCTGTTGTTTGTATGTTGTTGTGTTTATGTTGTTGTTTTTATGTTGTTGTTTTAATGTTGTTGTTTTATTGTTGTTGTTTTTATGTTGTTTTTATGTTGTTGTTTTTATGTTGTTGTTTTTATGTTTTCTTTTTATGTTGTCGTTTTTATGTTGTTGTTTTTATGTTGTTTTTATGTTGTTGTTTTTATGTTGTTGTTTTTATGTTGTTGTTTTTCTCCTCCATAATTCAAAGTAATTCAGGTTTATTACCCAGAATTCTAGAAGTTATTTTATTTGAACAAATCTGCTTCCATCAGTGGTTACAAATCGATTATTTTTTTAGTGGACGTAGCAATGTCAAAGTATCGGTGAAACGATTCTGTCAATAAAATGTTTCAATTTTCCATTGCCGTCTAAACAGTAAAGAAAAGCAAAGTGACTTTAAAAAGTGATGCAGCTCTGACTTAGTGGGTCAAACATTTCATGGTTAGAGTAAATCAAGAATTTACATTCACTAAAACAAGAAGAGTTTAAACACTGAGATACATCAGTTGTTAGAAAGGTTACATTTATAATGTTGGTTTTTAATGCCATTGTTTAGGAACATTGACTATCTTTCAGGTCTTTCTAAAAAGTTCTATTCTCCCAATGTTATCACATCAAAGTTCTATTCTCCCAATGTTATCACGTCAAAGTTCTATTCTCCCAATGTTATCAACTCAAAGTTCTATTCTCCCAATGCTATCATGTCAAAGTTCTATTCTCCCAATGTTATCATCTCAAAGTTCTATTCTCCCAATGCTATCATGTCAAAGTTCTATTCTCCCAATGTTATCATCTCAAAGTTCTATTCTCCCAATGTTATCATCTCAAAGTTCTATTCTCCCAATGTTATCAGCTCAACTTGTCCTGGATGAGATTGCCCAAATCTACATGAGCACTTGCCCGCCAGAGTATGAGCTTATGGACTTACCCAGTGGACATCCTCTAAGGCAGTCCACGACGAAACCCCAGGTGTTTCTGAGATCTCTCTATGATCAAGGTACAGGGTTCACTTCAGCAGGGCCAAGGCAACAGGTATGTAGGCCATTTTGGATGTTTCGAAAATACAATACTAGATAAATGGAGTAAATTCTCGCTCAGTTCGTATCTAAATTTCTTCACTTTTTTTCTCTGCTGTTCTCTTCTGCTTTCTTCTCGCTATTTATTTTACATCACGTTCTCTCAAACAATACATGCAGCTGTTTCTTCATTATGTTTAAGTTTAAATATATATATGTAATGTGTATGTATGTATATTTATTTAGTGATGGTAACGTCACATTAGCAACAAGAGTAAATAATGAAAACGTCTTTAAACTGTTGGGTCTCATTCTGGGATCGACCACCGACAGGAGACAAAAGTTCTGGGATCGACCACCGACAGGAGACAAAAGTTCTGGGATCGACCACCGACAGGAGACAAAAGTTCTGTGATCGACCACTGACAGGAGGCAAAAGTTCTGGTATCGACCACTGACAGGAGGCAAAAGTTCTGAGATCGACCACTGACAGGAGACAAAAGTTCTGGTATCGACCACCGACAGGAGACAAAAGTTCTGAGATCGACCACTGACTGGAGAAAAAAGTTCTGGGATCGACTTCCGACAGGAGATAAAAGTTCTGGTATCGACCACCGACAGGAGATAAAAGTTCTGTTATCGACCACTGACTGGAGACAAAAGTTCTGGGATCGACTTCCGACAGGAGATAAAAGTTCTGGTATCGACCACTGACTGGAGACAAAAGTTCTGGGACGTTTCAAGATAATAAGCATGTCCGGCATTCTTAAATACAGGCCCATTGCTTTTTGAAACATAAAGAAAACTTAAGACAGCCTGGAATCCCTAGACCTGTTGCTACTCAAACAGTCAAAGGCGCGTTCACCAATCATTGATATGACATTAGACTCTCTGACTCAGACATCATTGAGGAGGAGATCAATAAATACAATGATATTAAACAAACATCGGTCATCGAAGAAACTTGTTCTATACATAACTTTTAAAAAACTTTTATGAGGAAAAATATTTCAGGGAAAAGGGCTCAGAAAACTCATAAATGCATTAAATGTATGTTGGAATTATAACTATTCTTAAGCGAAATCATACCTATAATCATTCAATAGTGCAATTGTTACGTCAAAATGTATTCAGATCACGAAAGGCCTTGGGTGCAGCCGGGCAGGACTAAAGAACCAGCGGGCGTGGGGTTTTCTTTCCCCTCAACTGGCTTCCACTATTTTAAAACTTTCGTGTAAAGGAGGGGGGGGGCTTCCTTTTAGCAATGGAATAATATGAACAGTAGAACAAAAGATGTATGACATTGTGTCGATTTTTAAAAAAGATTAAATATATGTTTTTTCATAATTTTTTTGAAATAATTTCATTACAAGACAAAGTAATCGATTCTGTGATGTAAACCTTCAGGTAAACCTGGTATCGTCCTTCATGGATGGTGGGGTCATTTATGGGTCGACCAACGTGTGGACAACTCTGCTTAGATCTTATAAAGACGGCAAGTTGCTAGCTGATACTGATAATATCACGTCAAGCTTCCCTGTCTACAATGACGTCAAATTGCCTATTTTTAATGCTCCCATCCCACGTGATCATGAGATGAAACATGTGGACAGATTATTCCGTGAGTTATTTCAAGACTTTTTTTTATAACTACGTTTGATATTGTAAATATGATGCCTTGATTTATTTTGTTAAATTATTATTTTTTTTTAAACAGTTTGGTGAAGTATATAAAAAAACATGAACCTCCCAAAAAATTCTAAAAATATTTTTTCCATATTTCAATGATGATTTTCTTGGCCAGTTACAAGTGTATAAAGTTTTTTTTAATATTAAGATACTGAAAAACTCCATGTGCATTTGTTTCTAGGCATAGGCAACGCTAAGGGGCACGAGAACCCGTTTCTGTTGGCATTACAAGTTGTGTGGTTCAGGTGGCACAATCTCAACGCTGACAAACTCGCAAGGACCTCAAACTACACTGATGAGGAAATTTTTCACATGACCAAACGTAAAGTTGTAGGGACATTCCAAGTAGGTTCTTTGGGGACATTCCACGTACGATCTTTGGTGACATTTTAAGTAGTTTCTTTGGTGACATTTTAAGAAGGTTCTTTGGGAACATTCCAAGAAGGTTCTTTGGTGACATTCCAAGTAGGTTCTTTGGTGACAGTTTAAGTAGGTTCTTTGGTGACATTCCAAGTAGGTTCTTTGGGGACATTCCAAGTAGGTTCTTTAGTGATATTTCAAGTACGTTCTGTGCGGACATTCCAAGTAGGTTCTTTGGTGACATTTTATGTAGGTTCTTTGGGACATTCCAAGTAGGTTCTTTAGGGACATTCCTAGTAGGTTCTTTGGGGACATTCCAAGTAGGTTCTTTGGGGACATTCAAAGTAGGTTCTTTGGTGACAGTTTAAGTAGGTTCTTTGGTGACATTCCAAGTAGGTTCTTTGGGGACATTCCAAGTAGGTTCTTTGGTGACATTTTAAGTAGGTTCTTTGGGGACATTCCAAGTAGGTTCTTTGGTGACATTTTAAGTAGGTTCTTTGGGGACATTCCAAGTAGGTTCTTTGGTGACATTCCAAGTAGGTTCTTTGGGGACATTCCAAGTAGGTTCATTGGTGACATTTTAAGTAGGTTCTTTGGGGACATTTTAAGTAGGTTCTTTGGGGACATTCCAAGTAGGTTCTTTGGGGACATTTTAAGTAGGTTCTTTGGGGACATTCCAAGTAGGTTCTTTGGGGACATTCCAAGTAGGTTCTTTGGGGACATTCCAAGTAGGTTCTTTGATGACATTTTAAGTAGTTTCTTTGGGGACATTCCAAGTAGGTTCTTTTGGGACATTCCAAATAGGTTCTTTGGGGACATTCCAAGTAGGTTCTTTGGGGACATTCCAAGTAGGTTCTTTGGGGACATTCCAAGTAGGTTCTTTGGGGACACTCCAAGTAGGTTCTTTGGGGACATTCCAAGTAGGTTCTTTGGGGACATTCCAAGTAGGTTCTTTGGGGACATTCAGTGTAGGTACTTGGCGCATTTCAAATAGATTCTTTGGAGCATTCCAAGTAGCTCCTTACATTGTCTTTTAATTTATTTTCTATAACTTAAACATTATATTTAACTCAAGAACCCGTTCAGCGCTTGTGGTTTGGAAAATACAATGGGTTTTGGGTGGAAGCTTTTTTGAAACTGTATACAATTTGTCTTTTAGGCCTTTTTGGAAATTTTATTTAAGCTTTTTAATGATTTACTTGTGCATATTAAACCCTTACATTTACGCTATTTTTAACGTAATTTCCTTATTGGAAAGATTGCCTTTACATATTTGAAATGTATGTGCTGTCTGTTCGAGCTTGCACAAGCAACTACTCCTGAATCATACCAGATAGAGGGTTCGGGTCTTTTGCAAATATATTAAGGAGGTACCAAGGATGTGCACGGGCCAAAAAATACCGAAAAAGTTTACTGGATTTCCTGGTTGATTTTTTTTTAATGGAAAATTTATCATTATTTTGTCAATTTCTCGCTAACCATAACATCTATCGGGTTAAAACAAACACCAAGCGATAGCTAATAATATTTAGAACAATGTTGGAGAAGGAATTTTTGAAAAATCTCTTTTCGTTCGACTCCGTAATTTTAGCAGCAACTTGTAGATAGCAATTGTTTTGTTTACTTTCAGAATTATTTATTTGAAATGACTTTTAATGTATCCTAGAATGATTTTCGTTGAATAAAAAAATCGGAAATTCTTTGTTGGAAATTGCGTTTAAATACTCATTTGAGTTTTTATTACTTGTTGTAATATCAAAGGTGGTTGTTGAACTGATTTCATAATGTATTTTCAGAAAATAGCCTTTAAAGAATGGCTTCCAGCATTTCTATTTGGAGATCATCAACAAAATTCCTCTGACAAGTATCTAAAAATGTCAAACTATACACGTAAGTAAAATGTGTACCAAAACACAGAATGTTTTCATAAATAAAAGATTGAAAATTGAAATTATTTTTTAAACAATGAAGTAACAAATAATTAGTAGATAATAAAACAAAAACTAAGAACAGATTTTATTTCGCAATATTAGATTTTTTTACATAGTTTTTTTTTCTTAACACTTGCTAGATTGTTTTCATACGCCATGTGTTTGTACCCCAGATTGTTTTCATGTATTAATACGCCATATGTTTGTACCCCAGATTGTTTTCATTATTTAATACGCCATATGTTTGTACTCCAGATTGTTTTCATGTATTAATACGCCATATGTTTGTAATACAGATTGTTTTCATGTATTAATACGCCATGTGTTTGTACTCCAGAGTACGACTCGCGCACTCAGCCTGGGGTCACCCAAGAGTTTCTTGCAGCTATGGAATTCAGAAACACAATCACGCCATCAGCTGTGTGGGCTCTGGGGTAAGTTCAGAAACTGAAATCTTTGCTTGTCACTGCTGTTACACTGCTGTTACACTGCTGTTACACTGCTGGTAGAATTGCTTCCATGGGATAGATATGTGATTGCGAATGTGGCTCTATTCTGTTTCAAAACACAATAATAATGTCCATAACATTGAAGCCTTGCCCACGATTGAGTAAGATCACATCCTTGATGTCAATGGTGTTTTTCAGCTTAAATACGCATATTTAGAAATAAAAAAGGAAACCATTAGAAAGTAAAAATACATAACAGAAGTTTTTAACGTTGGAGATCCGATGTTATAAACGTTCTGGCTAGTAAATGAACTCATTCAGGACTTGTCTCATGTTATCAGCAATATCATTGGCTTCACTGTAAAGGAATCTCTTGGCCGTATCACTGCTGTGAACATCTTTGATCAGTTTGCAATCCGGCCCATAAAACATGATTCTCGGCACATAAACGCCATCTGGTGTGAAGTCTTTAGTGTTGGGCACTTCCTCGTTATCTAGGTTGACCATCAGAAAGTGCCGGCTCAGATTTTGGATCTCGCTGTTCACCGCGAAGTTTGGCTTAAGCTCGTTGCATACTGGACACTGCTTTTTGTGGACAACGATCATCAGGGGCTTGCTGGATCTTTTAGCCTGGACCTTGGCATCATCTAACGTTGTCCATTTAATGGTCTCACCCCAGCCTTGAATAGACACAAAAGGAAAAATCAGATCAGAACCAGAGCAATTGTGTTTGTTTATAACATCAGAACCAGAACAATTATGTTTGTTTATAACATAAGAACCAGAACAATTGGGTTTGTTTATAACATCAGAACCAGAACAATTATGTTTGTTTATAACATCAGAATCAGAACAATTATGTTTGTTTATAACATCAGAACCAGAACAATTGGGTTTGTTTATAACATCAGAACCAGAACAATTATGTTTGTTTATAACATCAGAATCAGAACAATTATGTTTGTTTATAACATCAGAATCAGAACAATTATGTTTGTTTATAACATCAGAACCAGAACAATTGGGTTTGTTTATAACATCAGAACCAGAACAATTATGTTTGTTTATAACATCAGAATCAGAACAATTATGTTTGTTTATAACATCAGAACCAGAACAATTGGGTTTGTTTATAACATCAGAACCAGAACAATTATGTTTGTTTATAACATCAGAATCAGAACAATTATGTTTGTTTATAACATCAGAACCAGAACAATTGGGTTTGTTTATAACATCAGAACCAGAACAATTATGTTTGTTTATAACATCAGAATCAGAACAATTATGTTTGTTTATAACATCAGAACCAGAACAATTGTGTTTGTTTATAACATAAGAACCAGAACAATTATGTTTGTTTATAACATAAGAACCAGAACAATTATGTTTGTTTATAACATCAGAACCAGAACAATTATGTTTGTTTATAACATCAGATCAGAACAAGTGTTTGTGTATAACATCAGAACCAGAACAATTATGTTTGTTTATAACATCAGAATCAGAACAATTATGTTTGTTTATAACATCAGAACCAGAACAATTGGGTTTGTTTATAACATCAGAACCAGAACAATTATGTTTGTTTATAACATCAGAATCAGAACAATTATGTTTGTTTATAACATCAGAACCAGAACAATTGTGTTTGTTTATAACATAAGAACCAGAACAATTATGTTTGTTTATAACATAAGAACCAGAACAATTATGTTTGTTTATAACATAAGAACCAGAACAATTATGTTTGTTTATAACATAAGAACCAGAACAATTATGTTTGTTTATAACATCAGAACCAGAACAATTATGTTTGTTTATAACATAAGAACCAGAACAATTATGTTTGTTTATAACATAAGAACCAGAACAATTATGTTTGTTTATAACATAAGAACCAGAACAATTATGTTTGTTTATAACATCAGAACCAGAACAATTATGTTTGTTTATAACATAAAAACCAGAACAATTATGTTTGTTTATAACATAAGAACCAGAACAATTATGTTTGTTTATAACATCAGAACCAGAACTATTATGTTTTTTTATAACATAAGAACCAGAACAATTATGTTTGTTTATAACATAAGAACCAGAACAATTATGTTTGTTTATAACATCAGATCAGAACAATTATGTTTTTTTATAACATTCATATTTTAAATTATTATACAATGAGGGTATTAATGTCATAAATCTGTAGGAATTTACTTGTGTGTTTGTGTGTTTGTTGTTCCTCTGTCGTCATCGACGACGACCATTCTCTACATCCTAATCCTAGCTTTGTAATTTGGCAGTTTTCTGAGTTTATTGCTGGCTTATAACACCGATCTTTGACCAAAACGGTCGGACAAGAGCCGGACAAGAGATAGTCGGACTGTTGTTATGAGATTTTTTACACGATTGTTCCAGGCCTGTCTTCTGGACTCGAAAGACCTTTGCCTGTTTGTGTCACAAGTTAATGCGCAGTGCCGTATAATAAGGCCAATAGGATCAGTCTTAAGCTGCTGCTTTACAGGTTCATGTTCAAAACCATGATAGAAGGAGCGTCTGTAACAGATGAGATAAGATAAAACCATGATAGAAGGAGCGTCTGTAACAGATGAGATAAGATAAAACCATACGCCTTTAGCGCGTCTTTCAGACTTACTTGGGAGTCATGTCCCGAAACGTACTTTATTGTCTGCTGCTTTTTCCTGACTTTTGCTTTTGAAAATTTTCCTTAGGCTAGTGGTGTGAAAATGATTAAGGAAAATTACATGGGCTTGTACACAGTCCAAGTTTCACATGTGTACACACACTGTAGAGTCATACAGCCTGCAAAGTCTGTTCTGGCTTTCAAGATACGCACGTTCACCTAATCATGACTGTTGGCACTCTGAGACAATGTGCAGTCGTGATAGGTGAGCGGTTCACTGCATAGATTTTTTATTTATTTATTTTTTGGGGGGGGGGCATTGATGGTTATGTTTTGGTTTAAGTAGGCCTTGCGCTAATTGTAAGTTCGTAGTTCGAGGAAGTACTGAAGATTTAGCCACACTGCATTACAATTGTGCTTCTGAGTCAGCGTTGAGGCCATTAGAAGCTCTATGATGATGTCTGGCTAGGCCTTTGTTTTTTGCTTGTAGTTCCTTAAGTTCATATTTATTGTTTGATGAATTGAATTTGCAGTATAATGAGTGATTTAATTCAAATGTAGGAAACACCCATGAGACAAAAACAAGTAAATAAATAGTTAATGTCCCTCTGCGTCTTATTATTAGCAGTCATTCACCCGTGAAGCGTAAATTTGTCAACTTGAATTTTAAATTAGAACCATAATTATTAAAATATAAAACACATTATAAAATGATTTTAATTTTAACACATCTTCCGTTTAAACCGCCGAACCTCAGACTTGAGCATTTCATCGACTGGTTATTGGTGTTTGTTTATAATAATAATAAATTGATTATTTATATAGCGCTGTATCCCAGTAAGGAACTGGGCTCACAGCGCTTTACATGAAAGAAATAACATACCTATAAAAAAATATTAAATTAACTTTCATATCATAACAAACACAAAAATTACAGTACATTATACATAAGCTACGTTAATCATTTACAAGAAATGTTGTTTCATTAATTTTGAAAATAAATGTTGAAAAGATGTGTCTTAAGTGCAGTATTGTTACATTGTTACGAAGGCGATATTTGCAATAATGTATTACCTCGTGCAAGATTGCTACCGGCAAAGACAGTCCCCAAACCAGCAAGGTTGGCGAGAGTGAGCAGTCTAAATGCAACCATTCTTGAGCATTATGTTAACACTTTATCTCACTACCCGGAAACGAGCTTTTAGACATGCATCATATGACGTTCTGGTGCTAGCAGGTTCAGCCTAGTGTATTTTGGTGCTCGAGATTTACCAACTTTCTAAATTTGCATAGATCTGATATTGTTTATTTAAAATATTGGTTTTGTTTGTTTAATTAAGATTGAAATTAGATAGTTTCTTTAACACATTTCAAAATTGCTAATAAAGCGTTAGCTACATGTAGTTTTTATTTGCACTTATAAAGTGTGCAAAATAAAGTTTATTTTGAACAATGATTTTTCGCTCCAGAATATCATTACGTTTCCTGTGCAACTGATTGTAGCAACACACAAAAATAAAATGCGGCGCCTTTTTGTTAGACTTTCTCAAATTGGCACAGTTTTTGGATTGTCTTTAACAACCGGGGCCAACGACAGAGGTAGTTTTTTTGTTTTGTTTTCTTAAATGCTGGTACTTAAAATAAAATATAGATATTTAAACAAAAAAATGCATGTAAATTAACGATAGAAAACAGCTATGGCTCAGATTTGAGTAAGCGTCATATATCATACATTTTAGAGACCTATCGCTAGACTAGACAAGTCCAGATGTGTATGATTTGTTCAGTTTTTACCATAACTGTTGTGAGGTCTCCAGTTACAGTTTGTTGCAGTGATTTGCCCTGTCTCCAGTTACAGTTTGTTGCAGTGATTTGCCCTGTCTCCAGTTACAGTTTGTTGCAGTGATCTGCCCTGTCTCCAGTTACAGTTTGTTGCAGTGATTTGCCCTGTCTCCAGTTACAGTTTGTTGCAGTGATCTGCCCTGTCTCCAGTTACAGTTTGTTGCAGTGATTTGCCCTGTCTCCAGTTACAGTTTGTTGCAGTGATTTGCCCTGTCTCCAGTTACAGTTTGTTGCAGTGATCTGCCCTGTCTCCAGTTACAGTTTGTTGCAGTGATTTGCCCTGTCTCCAGTTACAGTTTGTTGCAGTGATCTGCCCTGTCTCCAGTTACAGTTTGTTGCAGTGATTTGCCCTGTCTCCAGTTACAGTTTGTTGCAGTGATCTGCCCTGTCTCCAGTTACAGTTTGTTGCAGTGATCTGCCCTGTCTCCAGTTACAGTTTGTTGCAGTGATCTGCCCTGTCTAGGGCAGATTTACAGTTATGTCGTAGGCTCCATTGAAGTTAGATTACCTAGATGTGTTATCAATGTTTCAAACTATGGCGGATTAAGGTGGGGTGCTGATTGGGCTAAAGCCAGAGGCCCCCAATGATTTAAGGGCGCCAAACTTATTTATATTGTAAAATAAAGGTGACTGGACAGGGTGCCAGGTGGTATTTCAGCCAGGGGCCCCGTGCTATCTTGATCCGCCCCTGGTTTCAAACGTTATATATCAAAATAGCCAGCATGAGTCTCTAGGAAAATGATTAATTATCAGTTAATTAGCATCTCTCGACAATGTTTTTTCACTGCACCTGCTCAAACTTAATCATAATTTCAGGGAAAACCCTTATAAAATTCTGATAACATGCCTTAAAAATGGAACCTGTCCTGTTGTAGAAATAAAATGTTAGCCTGGTAAAGAATGGGTGTACAGAATATTGATAGACAGGAGTGCGGGGGGGGGGCAAGCTGGGAATTATGTCCATTCTTACCGTATAATGTAGACAACGTATGTTTCTTATCAGTTCACTGCAGACTAAATGTGATATGTTATAATGTAGACAACGTATGTTTCATATCAGTTCACTGCAGACTAAATGTGATATGTTATAATGTAGACAACGTATGTTTCTTATCAGTTCACTGCAGACTAAATGTGATATGTTATAATGTAGACAACGTATGTTTCTTATCAGTTCACTGCAGACTAAATGTGATTTGTTATAATGTAGACAACGTATGTTTCTCATCAGTTCACTGCAGACTAAATGTGATATGTTATAATGTAAACAACGTATGCTTCTTATCTGTTAACTGCAGACGTGATATTTTATAATGTAGACAACGTATGTTTCTCATCAGTTCACTGCAGACTAAATGTGATATATATTATATAAACCGTGTTTATTCTCGTGACCACACAAACTCTTGCTGCAGGATGGGGTGACAGGTACGACTGGCATACACTGGATGAAGCCTTTCACAAAGCTCGGACCGAGGACAAACACATGATGGTCATCATTCACAAGATGACCTGCGCCGCTTGCCAGGCCCAGAAACGTTGGTTCTCTAGAAGCTCTAAGATACTGGAACTGAGCAAGAACTTTGTTATGGTCAACCTCGAGGTGCACGAGGTACCGAAAAACCCTGACTTCTCCCCTGATGGTCATTACGTGCCCAGAATCTTGTTCTTCACCCCAAGTGGACGGCTCATGTCTCAGGTCAAGTTCCACTACAACAAAGAATATCAGTACACGTACCCGGATGAACATGACCTCACCAGGAGCATGATGCTGGTCATCGACAAGAAAATCTGACGCCTTTAGCCGGACAATCATGTCACGACAGCAGACGGGGACAAAATATTGGAATTATTGGTTTCATTAAAGAATTGTTCTATTATATAGCCGTGGTTGAGTTATATTTGTAATTGGAATCTTGTGTTACTCTTTTAAGAATTTTACATAAAATAATTACTTTTGATTTTTCCAAATAAATGATGGACAACCATTTCCTTCTATTAAAATGTTTCTATTTATTCCTTGAATAATTGAAAGTTTCTTAAAGTGAAAACATTTTTAAGTCGCTCAACGTTCAATGTTTATTTTATTTATTATGTTCAGTTTAATTTTCATTCCATAAATAAACCTATTCAAATTATATTCAAACTTTTGAAAAAGACCACTTTCATTCTTCTTATTTTTTAAAAATTATATTTTTAACATATCTTATGCGAATTGAGAATTGCTTTTCATTTAAATGATAATTTTTATTTTTTAAATATTTTAAATATCGAAAAGTTGTCTTGTCCATCCTCTGAAGCTGTAAGTGGTTTCTAAAGATTCCATCAGAAGATCGCCAACAATTGTGTTTAGTTGGAGGAGAGATGAAGAACAAACAAATAAGAAAAAAACAAGAAAAGCAAAAAAAACAACTATTTTTAAATGAACACAATAAAATAACTTAGTTTTCCCATGTAATGTTTTTTTTAATATTACTTATATCATATTAGTATTAGTTCATCAAAATTATTACTTTGCTGTCGATGGTTTGATGTAAAAATCTTACTCTATATTACCGTGTCCACAGTGACAGCTGCACTAACAGTAAGACCAAGGGCAGAGGTCCTCATGGTGAAGAAAGGACTGTCCCTTCTTTCAGATTGTGTAACAACTTTTGGGATTCACAGGTGGGTCAAAGAAAGGACTGTCCCTTCTTTCAGATTGTGTAACAACTTTTGGGATTCACAGGTGGGTCAAAGAAAGGACTGTCCCTTCTTTCAGATTGTGTAACAACTTTTGGGATTCACAGGTGGGTCAAAGAAAGGACTGTCCCTTCTTTCAGATTGTGTAACAACTTTTGGGATTCACAGGTGGGTCAAAGAAAGGACTGTCCCTTCTTTCAGATTGTGTAACAATTTTTGGGATTCACAGGTGGGTCAAAGAAAGGACTGTCCCTTCTTTCAGAT
Organism: Ampullaceana balthica; assembly: GCA_944989445.1. NCBI lineage: Eukaryota > Metazoa > Mollusca > Gastropoda > Lymnaeidae > Ampullaceana > Ampullaceana balthica. The sequence continues at coordinate 324,725 of CALYLW010000076.1, forward strand.
TGTGTAACAACTTTTGGGATTCACAGGTGGGTCAAAGAAAGGACTGTCCCTTCTCAGGTTGTAGTTTACTCAATCGGGTTGAAGATGACTAACTCGGGTTGTACATGACTCACTCGGGTTGTACATGACTCACTCGGGTTGCACATGACTCACTCGGGCTGTAGATGACTAACTCGGGTTGTACATGACAAATTCGGGTTGTAGATGACTAACTCGGGTTGTACATGACTCACTCGGGTTGTAGATGACTCACTCGGGTTGTAGATGACTCACTCGGGTTGTAGATGACTCACTCGGGTTGTACATGACGCACTAGGGTTGTAGATGACTCACTCGGGTTGTACATGACTAACTCGTGTTGTACATGACTCACTCGGGTTGAACATGACTCACTCGGGTTGTAGATGACTAACTCGGGTTGGATTATACATGACTCACTCGGGTTGTAGATGACTAAATCGGGTTGTACATGACTCACTCGGGTTGTACATGACTCACTCGGGTTGTAGATGACTCACTCGGGTTATACATGACTCACTCGGGTTGTAGATGACTAAATCGGGTTGTACATGACTCACTCGGGTTGTACATGAATCACTCGGGTTGTAGATGACTAACTCGGGTTGGGTTATACATGACTCACTCGGGTTGTACATGACTCACTCGGGTTGTACATGACTCACTCGGGTTGTACATGACTCACTCGGGTTGTAGATGACTTACTCGGGTTGTACATGACTCACTCGGGTTGTAGATGACTAACTCGGGTTGTACATGACTCACTCGGGTTGTAGATGACTAACTCGGGTTGTACATGACTCACTCGAGTTGTAGATGACTAACTCGGGTTGTACATGACTCACTCGGGTTGTAGATGACTAAATCGGGTTGTACATGACTCACTCGGGTTGTAGATGACTAACTCGGGTTGTACATGACTCACTCGGGTTGTACATGACGCACTAAGGTTGTAGATGACTCACTCGGGTTGTAGATGACTAACTCGGGTTGTACATGACTCACTCGGGTTGTAGATGACTCACTCGGGTTGTACATGACTCACTCGGGTTGTACATGACTCACTCGGGTTGTAGATGACTAACTCGGGTTGTACATGACTCCCTCGGGTTGTACATGACTCACTCGGGTTGTACATGACTTACTCGGGTTGTACATGACTAACTCGGGTTGTACATGACGCACTAGGGTTGTAGATGACTCACTCGGGTTGTACATGACTAACTCGGGTTGTACGTGAATAACTCGGGTTGTACATGACTCACTAGGGTTGTAGATGACTCACTCGGGTTGTAGATGACTAACTCGGGTTGTACATGACTCACTCGGGTTGTACATGACTCACTCGGGTTGTAGATGACTAACTCGGGTTGTACATGACTCACTCGGGGTGTAGTTGACTCACTCGGGTTGTACATGACGCACTAGGATTGTAGATGACTCACTCGGGTTGTAGATGACTAACTCGGGTTGTACATGACTCACTCGGGTTGTAGATGACTCACTCGGGTTGTACATGACTCACTCGGGTTGTACATGACTCACTCGGGTTGTAGATGACTAAGTCGGGTTGTACATAACTCCCTCGGGTTGTACATGACTTACTCGGGTTGTACATGACTTACTCGGGTTGTACATGACTAACTCGGGTTGTACATGACGCACTAGGGTTGTAGATGACTCACTCGGGTTGTACATGACTAACTCGGGTTGTAATTGAATAACTCGGGTTGTACATGACTCACTCGGGTTGTAGATGACTCACTCGGGTTGTAGATGACTAACTCGGGTTGTACATGACTCACTCGGGTTGTACATGACTCACTCGGGTTGTAAATTTATTAAAAATTATGCTCCCATATATTGGTCTTTGAACAAAATTACATATTTAAGGTAGGTTTGTAACTATAAAATATATTATGGGGAAACCTCAAACAGGTAAGAAGAAAACATTGCTCATAGAATTAATATTTCAGCTTTGCTCTTAGTTCAATTTTTAAAATAATTAAAGTGCGGTGCTGTCTTTGTGACATAAGTCTAGAGAGTTTCGCAGTCGGTTCACTACAGTGAAGCTAACCAATGAATGTTTTATGTCTATTCTCACAATCAGGATATAGTAAAGACAAGCTTCAATGAAATTATTCGTGGTTTGATCTACACACGAGCAAAAGAAGAAGATGGACATTTCGTCAGTGATTTCACCGGTTCGTATTTAGTTCATAATAAAATATGAAGAAACGTTGTTACTAATATATGTCAATAGCAGACATTAAAAATATGTCATCCAAATAACGAAACTGGTTTAACACAGGCATGGGGCCGTCCATAAAGTACGTCACGCTCCGAGGGGGGGGAGGGGGTCTAAGAAAGTGTGACACTTTGTGACAGGGGGGAGGGGGGGTCAGGCCATGTGTGATGTCACACATTTATTATTTTTAGTATTTTTTTTCTAATTTATTTATATTTTTTAGTAGAATTTAAATAGCTTTAAAAATAATTTTCAAAAATTTTGTGAAACATTAGAATTAGTTTTATGTCAAAATAGCATTGAAATGCGTATCTCCTGAATGTGTTGTTCATAAATCTGAATTGGATACAGCAGGACTGATATCGAAGGATCAGGAATGGTTTGACAATCATGTTCGCACCAGCCAATATTTCACTCAAATTGTTATTAAATATCAGGACATGAAATGTTGCGACAAAGCACGAAGCTCATATTTTAACGTTTTACCTTAAAGATTCTTCCCTCCTCCAA
>CALYLW010000076.1:335000-395000 GCA_944989445.1 Ampullaceana balthica
CCTAATTACAGGCGGTTTACTTGATACAGAAAGGACCAATGGGATTTCAGATTTATTCTTGGAAATTCTAAGGGAGCAGTTCGTTCGGGTCCGGGATACGGACAGATTCTGGTATGAAAATCAAAAGTAAGTATCTAAAATTTAGGGCTGCGGAATTTAACGGTTAACTTATCGATTAATCGTTAAAAAAATTTAACGATTAAATTATGTTTATACGATTAATCGACCAATCACTAACAAATTATTGGACGTCAAAAATTTAAAAAAACAACAAATAAAAAGTTGAGGCCGATAAATAATAACAAATTTCCTGACAATTACACGAACATTTTGGTTGTAAACTATTGACTGACGGGAATGTTCAAAATGTTGATAAATTTTGCCTACCATGTTTCTAACACTTTGCTTACTTATCAAACCAAATGAAAAGCGTATTAAGCTAATGGCAGAAATGGATTCGGACTCAGAGACAGAAAATGACGACAGCTCTTCTGATGAATTACTATGTTACAAAATGGAGATGAAAGTTCCTGAATCCATTAACCCTCTACAATGGTGGAAACTTAATGAACACCTACATCCGATAATGTCATTCCTTGACAAGACCGTTTTGTGCATTAGTTACCTCACTTCCATATGAATGATTGTTACGCTCGGCTGGTTATATTGTCAATTAAACCCGCTCATCACTTGAACCAAATAATGTCAACAAGCTTGTCTTTTTGTGTAGTTGGTTAAAAGATGACATTTAAAGAAGACATACTAGTGTTATTTAGATTTTCAACAATAACGTTTAATAATTGTTACTTATCACATCATACATTTTAGTTTTTGGCTTTAATCGAAATTAACAATTAATTAATCGTTAATTTTTCGGAAAGTTAACGATTAAATTTTAATTAGACTAATCGTTAACAGTCATACTAAAACTATTTCATTGTAATTTGCTGCAGCTAAGAATGTTGAATGATTGAAGTTGAAGTAAAAAATGTTTTTGTTGCTGTCAATAACTTCAGTTGTTTCTAACGACTACTTTAAATCTGAATTCTAATTATTATTAACATAGCTCTTTATTGCACAATGTAATAGTATAGCGAGTTTGGCTATTTGCATAACACACGAAGTCAGTACATGTAACTAAGTAACGAGACAAAATATAAGAAAATGAGGTTGTTGTTATTAAATAAAAATAATCTTTGACATTTTTAGTCTACGCTATATTTCATTCATTAAGTGATTTGAATTTTATTATTTAATTGATTTTTGTTTAACTATTTTGTTTTCATAGAGTATTCGATAGCCAAGAAATCCAGGAAATAGAAAATATATCGTTCAAAACGATTCTGCTACAAACAACAAATATTTCTAATGCTGATATTCCAGACCAATTGTTCCTCTGTACCGCAGGTAACTGTTGACTGATATAATAAATGTTACTGTATGAACTGTATGCAAGTTGGCCAGTTGTTGCTTTCACTGTATGTTTAATATAGCATGTAAATGTGATGTCAATTCGACCGGACTACAGAAAGCAATGTTACAAATTATGTTGGTAAAGCTAAATACATGTTTAATGCCTATCAAAGCAAAATCTGTCTTTATAAATAAGAAGTATTTTAAGACATGTTGATTTTATGTAGGCAACGACTTGCTATTGTAAATCATTTTAAAAATCTTAGTCATTCAAGAATGTTAAAGAGTGTCATTGAAAAATCTTTATGGCGAAATATGGGTCAAGGTAATTAAGAAATTTTATCTCTAAACACAATCCAAAAACCGCCGAATATTACTGCCTGTAAAAGCAGACGCTGAGGCTACGTTTATAGAGGCGGCGGGTAGGCGGGTTGTCGCGAGTAACCAGAAAACCGCGCCTAATCACTCGCGCGGTTGGTGTTTATAGTAAAAGCGGGGAAAAGCCAGACGACACGCAGTGAACTACGTCACCAAGCTCACAGGTGTGGTTGATTCCAGGAAATATTTGTAAACATAACCTTGAACTAAAAAAAGCTGTGGACTATTAACAACTTTGTCAGTGTGAATTATAAATAAAGGAACTTAAGTCGTATCCATTCATGGTGTGAAGAGTTTGATAATTGCAATTTTTGGAAATGGACAAAAGACAAGATATTTTTGCAGCAATACAAATTAAAAGTCAAGAAAAAAGGCAAGGTATGAGAAACCAGAGTTTGCCAAACCAAGGCAACAGACAAACTATTTGCTGGTACTGTAACAACCAGTACATATGGTAAAGCAGTGTTACCACAATAAAGGACAACCAAATAGGGTGTCACCTAATGGCAGCCCTTTAAGAAAGAAAACAGAAGAAAGATCAAGACAAGATCACTTTGAAAACAAAGGTAGACAAGCATGGAGAGAAAAATATAATCATAATTCCAGACATAGAGATTATGATGAAAGTAGACAATCATGGAGAGACAGATATAATCACAATTCCATATATAGAGATTATAATCAAAGCAGAAGATCATGGAGAGGCAGATATAGTTTTGATTCCAGAATAAGAAATTTTGATCAGCCATGGAGAAAGAATGAAAACCAAGACATGAATGATAGAAAAATAATAAAGTTGAATCGAGCACAAATAGAAACTAGTGACACTGTAGCCACTATTGACAATCACATATATGATAAAAGGAATGAAGACCATAATAGTAGAGACAAAGATGGTACTAGTGAGTCTGAAACCATTCGTGTGAAATCATCTGAAGTAGGAACAACAATTGGTTGTGTATTAAGCAGAATGAAAGACATAGATAAAAACAATGATTTTCAGATAAAGCTTTCTACTGACAGTGACTCATCTGGTCGAAATTCTATTGAATTATCTGGAAGCAAAAATGATATCTCAAAAGCTAAATGACTTATTCAAGATGCTGGAATTAATATTGTGAATGGACATAATCGAATTCGTGGTTGGTGAATTATTGAACATTTAACAGTCTGAAGAAACATTCAAAGCCCATCTGTTTGAATTCACAGTCCCGCGCGGCAACGCGGAACAAGAACTAGCAACTAGTTCTGGTAATTACCCGCGCCGGCCGGAAAATTTGTCCCCTCGAGACACCCGCGTCCTCTATGAACACCTGCAAAGCAAAAATAGAAACATTCCTCGCGCGAGTCGACTCGCGCGTGGGATTTCCCGAAACCCGCCGCCTCTATAAACGTAGCCTAACACAAGGACTCTTCTAAAATCCAGGTCATCTGGACCCCTGGGCAGTCCATTCTGTGTTGCCTCAACTGCCCTGAGTACATGGTTTTCTGATTAGGCTTGAATGTATGTAATTGACAACCGGTAGTTGCGAATGTTTTTGTGACCAAATAATTCTCAGATCAAGAATATGTTAGGTAACGAGACCAATTAATTCTTAAATGTAAAGAAAGCATGTGTAATGTTCGCAGTGTAATCTCTAAAGGGGCTGCGATCTCTACGCGGCAGGGGCGGATTAAGGGGGGGGGGCTGATTGGGCCCCCAATGATTTAAGGCTAAATTAAGGACCCCAAACTTATTATATTGTATAATAAGGTGGCTGGACCGGGCCCCAGGGGGAATCGCAACCAGGGGCCCCGTGCAATCTTAATGCACCCCTGCTACGCAGTGCCTTCTGAAAGTTCCAAGTCTAGTAGGACATAGGAGGACTTCCTTTGGCTAGAACACATGAGGAAGTCCTTTGGCTAAGACACAGGAGGAAGTCCTTTGGCTAGGACACATGAGGAAGTCCTTTGGCTAAGACACAGGAGGAAGTCCTTTGGCTAGGACACATGAGGAAGTCCTTTGACTAGGACACAGGAGGAAGTCCTTTGGCTAGTACACAGGAGGAAGTCCTTTGGCTAGGACACATGAGGAAGTCCTTTTGCTAGGACACAGGAGGAAGTCCTTTGGCTAGGACACAGGAGGAAGTCCTTTGGCTAAGACACAGGAGGAAGTCCTTTGGCTACGACACAGGAGGAAGACCTTTGGCTAGGACACAGGAGGAAGTCCTTTTGCGTGCGCTACTTTGAATCGGCGGCACCAAAACTGTGGAAAAGTATTCCGAATTTTTTTTTAAGAATGTGAAAATAAAGATCAATTTAAGTAAAAGTAAAATATGAAGAATTTTTTTTTATAATTTGATTTAGTATTTAAACATCAAAGCGCATCGAGCATTCTAGTCTAGTGTGGTCAGTATTATCGCCATAGAAGAGATCAAGTGTAGTGTATGCAGTGTAATTCGGGTGAATGGAGTGCAATGTTATTATTATTATTTCTTTTCAGTTAAATTACTTTTATTGGTTGGTGTGGCGATATCTGAATATCATTTTTTTTTAAATTAAGTACGTATCTAAATCTAACTAAAAGCAACTCACTTTGATTTATCATTATACCCTTATACCGTTATACCATTATACCGTTATACCGTTATACCGTTATACCGTTATACCATTATACCGTTATACCGTTATACCATTATACCGTTATACCATTATACCGTTATACCGTTACCAGTTGTGTTAAACGTTCGTTAATTTTATAGGCAATCCGTGTGGCTGTCAGGATCCACCAAATATGGACAACACCTCAAGTCCTGAAGTTGATGTCTGCAGTCCTTTGTCCACACATGACTACATCAGTGGTAGCCAAGTTTCTTTTGCACTGTCATGGCTGGCGTTATTTTTGGTAATACCTGGTGAGCTATCGTTCCGTCTCATGCTTTTAGAGTGCATAACATATACTTTATTACATTTAAAATATATAGCTATCCATCCATCGATCCATCTACCTATCTATCTATCTTTTTCTTTCTCTTTTATTTCTCTGCCTATGAAAAGAAACACAATTAAAATTAAAATTCACTCAACTCTGTAGTTGTGTTAAAAACATATCATTAATTTATTAGTGCACATTTTTGTAATCAAACAGTTTCCATTGGTGTTTTGTGTTTTATGGTCAAGAAAAAAAAAGTTGTAAAAACAGAGAATAACAAGAGAAAGTCAACTTTATATGCCAGGAATGACAGGACTAAATTTGCTGGTATGTTTCTGTAAATAAACTTATATTTTGCTAATAGTAAGAAAATATATACATACAATCACAATGAGTGTCCATCTAACTGACAAATATTTATTTACTAAGGACACTTTTAAACTCAAAGAAGAGTGCCAGAAATAATAGATATTTTTCCATTGCATAACTTATAATTATAGATTAATATTTTTCTTGCATCACAGCACGTGAATATCTAGGCCATTCCTCTGGCTTTCGTGATGTTAAAGGTGAACTCAAATCTGGGGAGCAGCTAATCATCATTCGTGACAGCCAAGGGAAAGACCTGAGATATGTGGACTTTAAAACACTGGGAGCCACAACAGTGGACATCTTTGTTGCCTCTGACAAAGAAACAAGAGATGTTTGCCTGAAGGTCCCTGGAGACATAGATTTAGTAAGTAGTACTGACATTTAGTTCTGTTTCTTGTAAATTTTGATGTTGTGATTTTGATCATTCATTGATTTATTTGAGTTAATTAGGGATAGCTGGCTTGTTAACTTGAATTAACATGTCTCCCACAGAATTAACTATAAATGTGTTTTAAGATTCATTTTCATTGATGGTATTTAATTTAATTAAATAAATTATTACTGTACCCTAAAGACCAAATATTAATCAGAATTTTTTTTATTTATCACACAAAAAAATTCATATTTCATTTTCAATTTGATTTAGCAGAAAAACAGAAATAATTTATTAACTATTACTCAATTTGTTGTTCGAGATGCATATCACTTTGTTTGCAATTATTAAAAATTTTAATGTGATAAAATCATTTTATTCTCACTGTCACTACTCTCAGATTTTGAAGTTTGCGGATAATACAATTCGTCAAAACTTCTTAGGATGCCTGGAAAATTTCTTTAGGGATTTCGGTCAGACCTTGATTTACAATGAAATTACTGAAGCATCACTCTACAACAAAGCTGTAGACAAGGATCACAGACAGAAATTGTTGGACAAATTCTTTAGGGTTATCTGTCTCACGGTATGTGTAAATGTCACTGAATGCTTGTCAGAAGTAAATGCTCTTCTCAGTCAGTGTTTATGAAATGTATGTGCAGACAAGCCTTAAGTAAAGTTATACAAATACATAAATAGAAATATCAAAAGAATAAAATTAAGGAATAATGTAAAAGATTTTCAAAATAATCAGATGATTTTGAGTACATCTACTAAACTAAACACATCATCTTTTGGCCTGAGACTTAGTCTCTTAAGGCCTTGGCTAATATACCTGGGCAAACTGCTCCATCTACTGTGCAGTGCCATATAACATTGCCTTCACGTGGGACTCGTTTGCCTCCCTACACTCCCCAGCTATGTCTACCGCTGGCCACAAAGTAAACAGGTGAAGTAGTAGTACTGTTTCAGAGGCTAGGCTGCAATGACAGCAGTTTGAGTCCCTGTTATGGTCTAGCCTGTTGAAATATGACTTGGTTGGGCAATGTTCTTATGTCTTTTCTATACAGACGCTCTTCTATACAGAAGATTATTGTGTCCACAGACCATGCTGGTCTGTTGGCAAGTGATGCAGCGTTCACAGGCCATTGCTATGAATGTTCCGCCTTTATTTCCCTAATTAGTGTTAGGTACCTATTAGGAGCTGGGTGGACTTAGGGACTTCCTTGGCCCCGGGAACAAATCCTTGCTTTACATGGATTGTAACCCTTGACTACAGATACATCACCCGAACGCCCATGCCGCTCAACCACCGTGCCTCTGTTCGCATTTTAGTCACTAATCACTGGTGTACATCTACTAAAAACCATGAGTACTTGATAATACAAAGCATAGTATCAAAGATCCTTTGTGTACAAGGATGTATCTTACTTAAGCATTAAAAACAGATGTGTTAAATTTTAGTAAAGCTAGTTTTTTCTCTAAATTCTGGGTGGATTTCTTATACAGCATTTTTGTCTAGGCTTCCTCTACTCTTAATATTTACTTTCAATTATTATTTAATGTAATATTTAAGAACACAACAAAACTATATCAACAAGTTGATCTTGCCCATTTAAAAATTCTTTGGTTTTGTAACTTATGTGAAAATTTGAGATAATTTTTTTGTAATCCTTCAGGTGTTTGAAGGCTCTGGGCAGTCTGAAAATGAGCAAGTAGATTTGAATGTAGTGGATGAGGTTATCCACATAAAACTGACCATGACAGAGTTTGCTGATGCTTTGGGAATGCAGCCATCATCACTGTTTGTCAAAAACGTTTTCTTGCTGGCTGATAAAGATAATAATAGGTTTTTATCATTTGAAGAGTTCCTAAATCTGTTTGGAGTTTTCCTTAAAGGTAAAGTCAAATGGGGTTTTGTTTGCATTATTTTTTTTATTTAAATCTTATTATTTACATTTGCTTAAGTTTAGTTGATAAGTTTTAGATAACAATCCAATACAATGTATTAAAAATAAATTGCTTCAACTTAGTTTTCAATTTATATTAGAAGTTAAAAATATTTCCAATTGAAATTATTAACACATGTTTTATTGTTTTTTTTGGTATTAATTCTGTTCCAATGTTCATATCAGTTCCAAGACCCTAAGTAGCTTCTATGCAATGCAAAAATTAAAAGTTAAAATTAGCTATATTTATTTGTTAATTCATGTTAAACCACCAGGAAGTGCCGAACAAAAGAGTCAGCTACTTTTTAAAATTTATGATGTCCACAAAGTTGGATATTTAACTAAAGAAGAATTTCATCGAATGATCAAGTAAGTTGTAAGTTGTAAGTGGCAACCAAACAGTTTTAAAGATTATTTTATTTTGCCTTTTAATTTTCTTAAACAAAATGATATCATGATTACTCCTTTTGTTTTATTTTTTGAAGGTTGTTAATTATTTTAAGTATTTGTCAAAAAAATAATAGCAATCATTAGAAATATGGTGCTATAGTATCAAAGGCTACAATGCTATCAATGACTGCGTGATTCGTCTTGAACTGTAGATGCTGGGGCATAGCTTTTTTTTAAAAGATTGTAATATGGACTTCTTCTTTGAATGTGGCCAAGTGATGAAAGGCAAAGCAATCTTCTAAATTTTTATTATTGTTCCCAATAATATCAATGAATGGAGAACACAATTGTTCTTGAAAACAATAACTTAAACTTTTATTTTTGAGATGGGAAAAAAATATATTTACATTAACTAACTAGACTTAAATCTAGGGACAGAAAAATGATGTACATATATGATATATAGAAACTTCAGCATAGTCAGAAAAATGGATCATAACCTCTTGCTAAGAGAGATAATAATGATACTCAAATATGATTTAATATACCACCAAAAACATCCTTGGGAACAAGGTCAAATCTGTTAATATGCTTACAACCACAGGCTGGAGAACATGATGTGTCTAATCCCTAGAAGTTAAAATCCTAATAATTCTAGAGCCCTGTACATAAACCCTAATTACCTTGTCTTATTATTCTCAGCTAATCTAAGCTATAGTATTTTATATTCATATTTATTGCTTAGTAGTAAAGTAATATTCTAATGGAGAATTTTTGCCCTTTTGAATAAAGGTGAAAAGCCACTAAAAAAACACTAAATGTTGTCCATCAATATTATACTATACTCATTTATGTAATGAATCTTTGGATTTAGAATACCCTTTTTTAGAAAGTTATAATTGTTGCATAATAGCCCTTTTAAAATATTTTTTTACAATTAGGGCAAAGGCATACAATTGAATAGTGCTTGATATAAATATGGAGTTGGTACATTTATATTTGCTTAGGGCCTAAGAACCTTAAATTGAGGATCCTTGACATATCTCAATAGAATTTTGTTCCAAACTTCTCTCTAAAGATCCCTCCTTGACCTTGCTGAAAGCTCTGACCTCACTAATGATGCAGTCAAGGATTTGATCACCTCTATGTACCGCCATGTTGGTTTGATTGATGCTGAAAGAATTACCTATGATCATTTCAAGAAGATATTTTGCAGCGATGAATATTCCTCCACACTGCAGAATGCTATGATTTTGGGAACAGGTAAATCAAACATTTGATGTACTTTGTAAATACTTGCAAGGAATTTGAGTCACTCACAATTGATGCAATGGTTTTTAAAGTCTAGATACCATAATCTGGTTTATACTTTTAACACCAAATTTTTTCTGACCAAGATTTGTTAAAAAATACTGAAATTTCATTATCTTGTTTTTATTTGTATATTTACATATTTATCTTGTTGTAATACAGCATCCAAGCACGCTCCTATCAATGCCAAGATGAGAGATACAGATTCAAGGAATAGAAGGCATACGTTCATCAAAAGTTACATGTAAGGAAATTTATCCTAACTCTTTTGTCATTTTGTATTGTCATAACCTCATTATTTTTTTGTAGGAATTGAAAACTTTGTTGCGTTAAAATTAAAACAATAAAAACTTAATTATTTTTTAATTTATTAATTCTCTATAGAAAAAAGAATTATAAGCTCTTCTTCAAAGTCAATAACTTGCCTTATATCAGTTATATATTTTTATAATCTCACGTGAGCTACATCTACTCTCTCTTTTGGAACATCATTTTAAGAATTAAGGATTTTTAAATTCCCACTGATTATAAACAATAGTTTGTACCACTTTACAGCTCAACTGGAAATGAGAAGTCCGTGCCTTCAAAAAACATGAATGGTTCTAATAGCCACATGCAACTGACACAAAGCAGGTCTTCATCTATTAGGGTATCTGTCCAACGAATGCAGTACCCTGGAACTGCCCTAGGCAAGAAATGGCACTCAGTCACACGATACTTTGACACATATCGTCTTCAGATTTTCTGGTGTATCTTGTACACCCTGGTCACCATTGGGATCTTTGTAGAAAGGGCTGTTTGTAAGTATGGTCAATTTGTATTCTACGACTAGTTTTACTTTATTAACTTTATTTTAGGATCTTTGGCAAATAATTGACATAATTTAAGTCAAAATAGGCGACATTTTAAATAAGTGTTATAATCTTATTTAATAAATTGTAGTTGAGAAATATTAGATATAAATTAGCTATTTTAATTTTATAGCGGATAAAAGAAGTGATGAGCTTGAAATAAAGCTTGTCCTAACTTAGTATTTCAGAATGGGCATCCAACGCTTACTTCACAAAACAGATATATATTTTTTTAATAGACAAGGAAATGAAGGGGAAAAAAGTATGGCATTCAGATTATTTATTTATCAGTGATCAGTAACTATTTTAAAGTGTTGTAGATTTATTTGAATCTGAAATACAGATATGAACAAAGCAAGAGACTTGTGAATTTATAATAGCCATTGATCATTGTGTATGTATAATAACATTATATGTCTTTCCACCCAGAAAAGTGTCAACTGTTAAGAGTAACAAAGAAAAAGAAACAAATAAATTCAAAATATTACATTCATGGAAAAGAACTGACCCAAACTAAAGATGCAAAATACTTAGGAGTCTTAATAAATGAGAAACTATCATGGAATCCCCATGTCAATGAAGTTATTAAAAAATCAAACAAAACCTTAGGCTTTATAAAAAGAAACTTTAACAAATGTAATAGAGATATAAAACTAAAATGCTACCTCACTTTGGTGAGACCTGTACTAGAATATGCATCTTCTGTATGGGACCCATCCACCAAAGAAAACATTGATAAACTAGAACAAATTCAAAAAAGAGCTGCCAGATTCATTACTGGAGAATATTCGAAACTGACAAGAATAACACCATTAGTTAAATCATTAAACCTTGAAACACTAGAGGATAGAAGAACCAAAAGCAAAGTAGTAATCATACATAAAGCAATTAATTCTAATTTAGAAATACAACACAAAGATAACTTAATACAACCCTCAGATAGACATAAGGATAAAAACACCTTTCTTATCCCGTATGCAAGAACAAACACATACAAGTTTTCCTTCTTCCCGTCCGGAATTCGGGCGTGGAATGGGTTGCCTGAAGAATCCAGGAAAACCAACACTTTATCAGCATTTAAATCTCTAATAAAAATGCAGGACTAAACACAAACCATAGATAAGCGTAGGACGCAATAATCTTCTGTATAGAAGGAGCGTCTGTAAACAGATAAGATATAAGAATAACAATTGATCATTGTGAATGTATAATAAAAATTGATCATTTTTTAGATTTTGCTAGAGGTAGAGAACATGCTGGACTTCGTCGCATGTCTGGTGCCTGGATAACAGCCATGATACGGGGGTCAGCAAGTGTCATCATGTTCACATATTCTAGTCTTTTAGTCACAATGTGTCGCAACACTATAACAGGTAAGTAAACCCATAATTTAATATATAACAAGTAATTTAATTGAATTTAACACTATATATTTTAATACTAATAGCTTTAAACAAATGGTACTCCTTAGAGTAATATATCATGTAGGATAGTACTGCAATAAAACTTATAAATAAAATTCATAATACACAAACAAATTGTGTAATCAAAATAATAAATTTAAGTTTATTATTTAACTAATACAACAACAGTAAATGTTTCTTCTAACGCCTTCATCAATACAATTAACATACAGTACTTACATTAGCCGAAACCTTTACTGATGTATTAGTTAAATAATAAAGCTTCAATTTATTGGTTTCATTACGCCATTAGTTTGTGTATTTTGTATTTTATTGTACACCTTAGATAATTTTTTGCTCGATATGTGAAAATAATTATTTGTTGTAAGTCTCACTATAATCATTGACATGATATCTTATCCTAAATTTTAAAATCTTGAAGCATCATCATATTGCATTTAGTTTTTCTAAGCTTTTTTATCTTAGTTTGTATCTTTCTAATATTTTATTTTATTATCCAGCTCTGAGAGAGACATTTTTACACAGATTTATACCATTTGATTCAGCTGTAGCATTTCACAAGTATATTGCAGTGTTGGCCATGATAGGCACAAGTATGTTGACTTGTAGAAATCATTGAATTCAATTTTTTAGAATATGCATGCCAAAATCGTAATTGATTATAAAATTGATTTAATGCCTAGCCATAAGATTTTTAAAAATTTTAAGTTTGTCCCTATGTTTTTAAATTTGAGGTTTAATTGATTTTTTTTTGCTTTGTGTTTTTTTTTAAAATAATATTTCAAATAGTTCCTGGGTGCTAAACAATACCTAAAAAAGTAGTTTTATGTTGTATATATTTTCAATGATTAGCAAAAAAGAGACCTATAAACTTTCTGCTATAATGTTATTGGTTACATCTCAGTGGAAAATTGTTTAGATTCATATACATTATTGTCAAAATAAAATAATGGACATTTGACTTTGAGTTTACCATTCCACAGTTCTACATGTTGTCACTCATGCCATGAACTTGTACTGTATGTGTACACAGAGCACCACCAGCATCAACTGTTTCTTCGGGGAGTATTATACAGAGTTAGTATACCTTAAACATTACCTAATTTTGAGATTTTAATTTTTTTTTAAAATTCCTGCTATTACTAATTTTCAATTTCTTGTCCATAAAGTAACTTCCTGATGGCCAGTTGATAAAAAGTTTAGCATCAAAGTAACAACCATCTGAAAATTTCTTTAATGAACATAAACAATTAACATCTCACTTATAAAATAATAATACCAATTTGAAAGAATAATGCATTCAAATATTATTGTTATCAAATACACTTATTATTGACTTATTCAAATGATTTATTTTTCAAGCTCCTACTCTTTTGCTACATTTCACTTCTGGGCATTTCAAACTATCACTGGTAGGTTGTGTGCTTATATAAAAATAAAAGCTTAAATTCCTGTGAAATTAAATTTTATTATTTTGTCCTTTATTTCTCTGAATATAATAATTAAAGGACCAAAGTCAAATACATTTTACATCACAGTTTATTCAAATATTCATGTTTTGTATTAATAAATAATTAAATAGTTAATTATTATTAGTTATTGAATTTTAACTAATAATTGCATTTATTTGTTTGGTTTTTCTATCCAAGGTCTTGCTGGTGTTATTGTGACTGTGCTCATATTTATTATGTATGTCTTTGCAACACAGTTTTCTCGTAGACATGTGTTTAAAGTAAGTGAAATACTTTTTTTTAAACTCTTTTTCGATATTATCAACCCTCAGATAGGCCTAGACAAAGGAATAAAACCACTTTTCTTATTCCGTATGCAAAAACAAACACATACAAATTCTCACTCTTCCCGTCCGCAATTCGGGTGCAGAATGGGTTGTCTGAAGAAACCAGGAGAACCAAAACTTTACCAACATTTAAAACTCTAATAAGAATGAAGGACTAGACACAAACCTTGAATAAGCCTAGACACAAAAATCTTCTGTATAGAAGGAGCATTTGTAATAGATAAGATAAGATAATATTTAACAAAGTACTATTAATTTAATCCAATTAATAGATGTTCCAATCCAGAAAAATATTGTTCATTACAACTTTTTTTTTGTTTACTTAAATTTATTCCCAGGCCTTTTGGTTTACACACAGTCTGTACTGGTTGGTATATATACTTACATTCTTACATGGCATTGGTCGTCTGGTACAAGCACCACTATTTGCTTGGTACTTGATTGGCCCTCTTATCCTCTTCGTTGTGGATCAACTACTGAGCATCAGCAGAAACAAAGTAGAAATAACAGTTAAGACAGCTACACCTCTACCGTCAGGTAAATGACTCAAAATATTTCAACATCTGAAGAATTTATTTATCATACATATATATATATATTCAATTTTATACACAATATTTAATAAATCATATTAGTTTACATTTAAATAGCACTGAAAACGTTTGTAAATTAACACAAACTATTAAAATACATTTTGTAAGGTAGGAGGTGGAGATAATCAATATCTTTATATATAAATTAAATTTCATTATATTAAAGTGGCAATCATTTAGGTCAAATGGATGAATGCTAGGATTTATTTAAATTTCAAACTACGTTTATGTATAGTTCAAGAAGATGAGTTTAAATTGTAAAATCAGAATGTGGTTTACATTTTCATGTTTGAAAATCTTAACATATTTCATGTTACAGGTGTCCTACGACTTGTGTTCAGACGTCCTACAACATTTAATTATAAGTCAGGTCAGTGGGTCCGTATAGCATGTCCAGAACTCAGTAAAAGTGAATATCACCCATTCACACTTACGTCCGCTCCAAATGAGCAATTTTTAAGTCTTCACATTCGAGCTGTTGGTCCTTGGACCACTAATCTTAGACGGATCTACAGTTCTCTTCCTAATGACGAAAAACGTCCCACTGTAAGTCTTTCAATGAAAATCTGCTCCTATTCAGTTTTAATTAGTAAACTTACTAAGTTAGTAAACTTAGTAAGTTTACTAATTAAAAAAACTGAATAGGAGCAGATCTCAATGAAAAAATCTGCTCCTATTCAGTTTTTTTAATTAGTAAACTTACAATTGATAAGTGCAGCATAATTAAAAATAAATTTTAAAATTTTAGAATATTAAAGCTTTCTAAGCTTCATATAAGCAATTTAATTTACTGTTGAATTTCTTTAAGATAGGATCATCAACACATATCCACTATAACTAATATTTCATTATTTTGTATGCTAGTTATTCCTTGATGGACCTTTCGGTGAAGGTCATCAAGATTGGTACTCCTGTGAAGTAGCTGTCCTAGTGGGTGGTGGAATAGGAGTAACTCCATTTGCCTCAATTCTAAAGGATATTGCTTTCAAATCTAAATCTGGAATTCCCTTGACATGTAAAAAAGTAAGTTTGCTCATTTTTCATGTTACTTTAGGTTTTCAAATTCAGCTCGACAGTTGAGGCTTATTATTAGGCAAATAAAACCATTCTTCAAAACAATTAAGTTGCTAATATTTTGTTTTTCTCCTAAACAACATAGCAGTGACACTTTGAAGGGATGCTTCTCATCTAACTTTCTATGGTATTTACAATTGCTTTTGACATTTGTTTCAAAAGTATTTTAGTATTTACCATTATCTGATGTAGTTATTATTATCATCAATTTATTATCATCATAGGTATATTTTCATCAACTTATTATCATCATAGGTATATTTTCATCAA
Source organism: Ampullaceana balthica (assembly GCA_944989445.1). NCBI lineage: Eukaryota > Metazoa > Mollusca > Gastropoda > Lymnaeidae > Ampullaceana > Ampullaceana balthica. The sequence continues at coordinate 350,108 of CALYLW010000076.1, forward strand.
CTTATTATCATCATAGGTATATTTTCTATGGGTAACACGGACGCAGCACAGCTTTGAGTGGCTTGTGGATATTATTCGAGATGTCGAAGCTGCTGATGTCAGGGGTATAGTTGACACACACATATTTGTGACACAATTTCAACAACAATATGATCTCAGGACTACAATGCTGGTGAGAAGGAAAATTATTCACAAATATAAAATTAGTTTCATTATTAAATATGTAACATCATTTTGATTTCTAAATACATGTATGCATGTTTAATACGTTTGTTTTTTTTACTTACAATTTATTATTTACTCTATAATTCATTTAAAGCCAAACTAAAATATTGACTATGAGATGCTCAGGGGAGTTCTCAAGATTGCAATTAGTAATTTAGAAATATAGCTGTATTCATCAGAATTTCTTCATTTTCAGTACATATGTGAAAGATACTTTCAAAAAGTTGAAGGGAAAAGTCTTTTTACTGGTCTCAAGGCTGTCACCCATTTTGGACGTCCACACTTTGAAGATTTCTTCATGGCACTTTCAGCTGTGCATAAAGGGGTGACTCTTATTTCTTTTTTCTTTTTTTAAAATTCATGTTGTTTTAAATGAAATCAGATGTATCAATTAAAATAAACTATTATTTTTAGGTTAAATTTTAAACTTCTTTTTCTGTTAGATAATCTGTGTGTTTAATAAAAAGCCATCATTGTTTTTTTCTAATTTGCAAGGCCATTAAAATGTAATTTATTTTTCTACAATATATATAAGGAAATTATATTTTTAATTTTTTTATTTATTTAGGTGAAATTTGGTGATAAGTAAAAGGATATTTAAAATCACCTGGTGAGAAGGAGGAGTTATAATCATTAAAAACACTTAATAAACTGCTGTAAATTCTTTTACATTCATATTTTCTACTTTCTCCAAAATCAGGTATCTCAAGTTGGTGTGTTCAGCTGTGGCCCAGGCCCCATGACAGGAAATGTTCAAAAAGCGTGTAACTTTATGAACAGTTGTATAGGGCCAACTTTTACTCATCATTTTGAAAATTTCTAAGCAGACACTTTTGAATCAAATTATTTTACAAGAAATACATGTATAAGTTAACATCTCTATATTCATTATAGCTTAGCTTTCAATGAGATGGAACTTATAAATTTAAAAATAAATAAAACAATTATTTTGCCAAAAGAATGTTATTGTGAATAATATCATTTTTCCTAATAAATTTTTAAAGCTTTAATTAATTAAGTAGTTATTGTAAATTTAAATAGGGTATTTTCAAAAATGTTAATATACCTGTAATACCTTGTATATTTAGATCCAAATGTAGTTGCTATAAATGCTTTTTAGCAATATAAACTGAAAATTTACCCAATCTTCTTTTCACAAAGATATTTTCAATGAAATTAAAAGTTTAGTAGCCTACTGATGAAAATGAAATATATCAATTGAATAGTTATTGTTCAAAATACAAATCACTTACTTAATTAGAACAAAAGGAAGAAAGATAGTGTGACATTTTACTGGTATTCTAAAAACATTATAAAATGGTATTTACCTTATTTCATATCAAACCACATCAGTGATTCAAATAGCCATAATAGTTTTTTTTATTTAATTTATTCCTGTAAATTATTTTTCTAATTTTTTTAATTACTTGTGTGCATTTATTTTTTCTTGTCAATAAAATTTTTTAACAAGGACAAGATGTAAATGATGTTTTTTCTTGTATGTGAACGTTCTTTAAATTATCACCATGATTAATATAAATGTTTCCTTATTTTAAAATGCAAAATTCACTAGAGATTTTTATGATTATAGAGAGCATTTGTTTATATTTTAAAATCATTCTTTATAACTGGTAAATATCAATTATTATATATTATTTACTGATTTTTTAACAATTATTTAAGGAAATTTCAGATATCCTTTCCATCAAGTTAAACTTACATTTTATCAAAATTGTTTATTCACACAGTCTTCTTTTTACCTATTATTGAATGTTAAATATAAATATCTTTTTAGGTATTTGTAAAAATAAAATTTAACATTTGAAAATAAAATATTATAACATGCTTCATTTGATAATTCAAAATATTGTATTTATTTAATTTAATATTCTAAAAATTGCTGAAATGACAGGCCATTATTTAGCTTAATTCAAACATTCACATCCTCTATTACAATACAAGCATATTGTCAATTTAAAATTTATTAAAATTTAACAAACACCTTAAAATTGGGTGAGTGGCATGCGCGCTCGACTGGCATACCAAGAGTCATGGGTTCGAATCTCTGTGAAGGCAGGGATTTTTTCCCAGGGCTAAGAGTGTCCCTGAGTCCACCCAGCTCTGAATGGGTCCTTGACAATAGTGAGGGGGGAGAAAGGCGGCTGAGCACACACAATCCTCTCATGGCCTGCGAACGCTACGTTTTTTGCCTACAGACCAACATAGTCTGTGTGTTCTTATCAGAACATAGAACGCAAGAATCTTCTGCAATAGAAGGAGCGTCTGTAATGTTTTTGATTTTTTTAATTGTACAATATAAGTTCTGCCTAAGTGCTCCTAAGTGCTCTATTTTTGTAAAAAAAAATGTTGGAATAACTGATTTCATTAAAAGCTCACCATGATTATATGAAATGTTCAATGAAGTAATTAAAAAATCCAACAAAACCTTAGGCTTTATAAAAAAAGAGAACAAAAAAGAAACCATTTCAAATGTAATAAGAATATAAAACTAAAATACTACCTTACTTTTTGAGACCTGTACTAGAATATGTATCTTCGGTATACAAGAAGTAACACCATTAGTTAAACCATTAAATATATGAACACTAGAGGATAGAAGAACAAAGTAATAGTAATATATAAGGCAATAATTACTAACTTGGAAATGCAACATATTGATAATCTAATACAACCCTCAGGTAGACATTAGGGATAATTACGCTCTTCTTACTCCTTAGACAAGAACAAACACATACACATTCTTGTTCTGCCCGTCTGCAGTTCGGGCGTGGAATGGGCTTCCCAATCAATCCAGGAAAAGCAACATTCTATCAGACTAAACATAGACCATGGATAAGCATAAATCGCAATAATCTTCTGCAGAGGCGTCGCTAGGGATGGTGTCACCCCTTCACGACTGAAGGGGCTGTCCATAAATGACGTCACGTGAGGTTGCCGATTTTTACCCCACCCTCCCTCAGCGTCATACTTTGTCACAACAACTTAGACCCCCACCCATTCTTTTACGATTTGACGTCACAAAGCCTTGACTACCCCCCCCCTTCCAAGCCGTATTTTCTTAATAAAAAATTAGCATGTTGCAAATTATTTTTTGTCATTTAAATATGTATTTAGTGTAAGTCTGCACTCTAATATCGTAACACGCGTGAAGTCATTGAAAATGCAATTAAATAAATGGTAAACAATCAAATAGTTTAATAGTGTAACTTTTATTTAAAGTTGCGCGTTTTTTTATGTGACGTCATATTTTTTTAAGCACAACCCTCCCCCTCGTCACACATCGTCACAGACGAGTGACCCCATCCCCCTATGGCGGATTTTAAAAAATGGGGGGGGAGGGGGTCTGAACGGGCTAAAGCTAGGGGCCTCCAATAATTTAAGGTCCCCCAAACTTATTATAAATTATAGTGTATAATAAAGATGCAGTCAAAATGGTAATATGAATCCATGAAAATGCCTTGGACAGTCATACGGCAATGCGGCACATATGAGTAGGAAACCAGGCTATTCTTTATGAGAAGTGCAGTGTTGCTCATTATGTGCTGTGCACAGCTCATTCTATTAATTTGGTTGGGAAAAGTGCATCAGGTTGTCCTGCTGCAGTCAGATTTTTTTGTCTTCTGCAAAATCTTTAAACCCGGCTTGTTGCATCTACTCATCGTTGACAGTTACTTCAAAAACACATGAAATTGATAGATATTAACAAAGCCTTGTCTGACACAAGATGGTTAGCCTGACATGATGCTGTAAGGTCTGTTAATAACTCATACTATGAGAATATCGCAGCACTGGAAGAATTAGCAACAAACGAAAATCAGCCGTGACTGTCGACTTGAAGCAGGATTTCTAAAGGAAATTGAAGAACTGGAAGTCGCTATTTTATTTTAAATTTTAGTTTTTTTTAAAGACAGCATTATTAATTTGATTACTATGAAGACAAAGGAAAAGGCAAGTTCGTGGTAAAAAAAGAATATAAACAATCTTCAATGCTATAAAAAAAAATTAAAAAAGAAAGCGTCAGAGTCAGACAAAAAATTCAAGGTTGAGGTATTTCTGGTAATCATTGACAAACTTTCTAAAACGCTACAACTTAACAACATCGGTTAGGCGCATATAAAGACATCTATGAGAAATTTGCCTTTCTTACAAACTTAAGTGAGCTTAGCAATTTCGCCAACCGATGGGCAGCAGCCAAGTTAATGGAAGAATATTCAAGCGATTTTGAAGACTGCTTACCTTCAAAATTAGTCCAATTTTCAGAACTCTTTAAAAAGTTATCGTCCAGGCACAAGGTAAGGAAATTGAAGTAGCCCAATGCAAAACTCAAAACACGTGCCCAGAGCTTAAAATTTGCTGCTTTTGAATGAGCTAAATTTCACAAAGTCCTTTACAAATGTACACATCGCACTTCGCATCTGTCTGTCAATGATGACATCAAACTGCAGCTGAGAGCGATCTTTTTCAACGTTGAAAAGAATATAAAATGTGTAAAAATGTGCATGGGACAACAAAGACTGAGCATGCTCTAATGAGCATTGAAAAGGAACTTTGTAAGCTTACTTATCTTTACTGACTTGTTTGAAAACCCTGAAGAAACCCTGAAGAAACCAGGAAAGCCAACACTTTATCAACATTTAAAACTCTAATAAGAATGCAGGACTAAACACAAACCATAGATAAGCGTAGGACACAATAATCTTCTGTATAGAAGGAGCGTCTGAAACAGATAAGATAAGAACCCATGCCACGCCCGAATTCCGGACGGGAAGAACGAGAATTTGTATGTGTTTGTTCTAATAAACATGGCACGCTAAAACAAAGACCATGTCTTACAAAGGACAGCTACAACAATTTAAAAACCAAAATTAAGAATAAAACTGCGATGTATAACACATGTAATATTAAAATATTAAATAGGAAAGGAGATGGCAGTTAGATTTTCAGGTTTTCTTAAACCTTGTTAAATTTTTATTTTGTTTACCCAGAGTTTTATAATGATTTCCAGACAACCTAATCAATACATAAATGTATTTTATAAATAGATATATGTGCGTGTGTTTAATGCCAATCTTTATTTATCTACATATATAAAAATCAAAGTATGTCTGTGAGTGTGTGTGTGTGTGTGTGTGTGTGTGTGTGTGTGTGTGTGTGTGTGTGTGTGTGTGGATGGGTGCGTGCGTGCGTGTGTGTGTGTGTGTGTGTGTGCATGTCCTTTATAGCTGACTAACCATTCATCCGATCGTCATGAAATATTTGGAGACTGTTAAGTACCTACCTGGGATGGTAACTGGCAACTTTGTTTTCTAAATTTAACACTCATGGGGCACCGGGGGCCCATAATGTCATTTTTTGCTTATATGAGCTATATAAAAATTAGTTTAAGCGCTAGCTACTGTGTAAATTGTTGGATCTTAACCAAACTTTGTATATGACAACTTGATAGCCAATATTAAAATACTATAGGGCACTGAACTGCAAATAGTCATTCCTTTGGGGCTGGGGGCCCAAAAATTCGCATTTCTTAAACGTTTAAGATTTTATTCACCATTCAGTCATTAAAAATCTTGACAAATAATGACACATGTATCCATTATTATACAAATTGAAATGAACAGGGGTTTTGAAATTTATATCTTGCACTGAATGGGCCCCGGGGCCCTTAATGTCTTTTTTGCTTATATAAGATATATAAAAATTAGTTTATGCGTTAGCTACTGAGTAAATGAATGGATCTAAACCAAAATTTGAATACAAAAAATTGGTAGCCCATATTAAAATACTATAGGGCACATAACTTCAAATGTCCATTCCTTCGGTGCCGGGGGCCCCCAATGTCTTTTCTTCGTATATGTTTAATGTATTTTCCCCCACTCAATTTTTCACGATCTTGAGGAATATATCTATGAGGAAACTTAATTAAATGAAAAGGTTTTTGAAATTTACATCTATCACCAAATGGGCCCAGTGGCCCTATATGTCTTTTTTTCTTATATCTATTATATATAGTCTCTACGTTGGCTGCTTAGTAAATGAATAGATCTTCACCAAACTTTGCATACGAAAAATTGGTAGCCTATATTAAACTACTATAGACGCTGAACTTCTAATGCCAATATATTCGGGGCCGGGGGCCCCAAATGTCTTTTTTCGTATATGTTTAAGATATTTTTCCTATTTACTTTTTATAGATCTTGAGAAATATAGCCACAATAAAAATGAACTAAAATGAACAGGTTTTTGAAATTGACCTCTTGCACAGAATGGGCCGGGGGCCCCTTAATGTTATTTTCCCCCCTATATTAGGTATATAAAAAGTAGTTTAAGCGTTAGATAATGAGAAAATAACTGGATTTTGACCACACTTAGAGTATAAAAACTTAAGAGCCTATATTACTATAGGCCTAGGGCACTGAACTCTTAATTTCCATTCCTTCGGAGCTGGGGGCCCCAAAGTCTTTTTACCGAACTTTAATAATTGTATTCCCTATTCAATTTTACACGATATTGAGGAATATAGCTTGAGTACAATGGCAATAAAAAACTATATATCACTCATTTTGGGGCCGGGGCCCTTAATATCGTTTCTTCTTTGTACGCTATTTAATTATTAATGTATTTATCCGTTTGCTATGAAACTTGGATTTTTTTTCCACACTTCCACGAAGGTTTCTTCAGAATTGTTTTTAAACATACCACTCATTGGTTTCTTTAAATTTATTCATTTTTACTGAGATCGTTGCAACGCACGACGGGTCTGCTAGTTTGTATATAAAATTTAACTAGTTTGCTGCTCCCTAATAAGCTATTATTTTCTCTTTTGCGAAACTATACTATAGTGTAACCGGAAAATTGTCCTTCAGATTTCGGAAAGTATAAAACTTATAATAAAACATGAAATAAAATTAAGAGATCAAATAAAATAAAAACAATATAGTGTGTAAAAAATTAGACAACATACACTACAGTATCACTCGGCACACGTTGAGTAAGGATAACGTCAAATTGAATAAGTAGGTAATTTATGTCAAAGTACGTTTTTATGGAATCGAACCCTTTTTCAAATTTTATCCTATACTATGACTATAAGTATAAGTAACAAGTATGCGTGCCGATTTTTTTGCTCTCAATCTCATTTCTCAAAGTCAAAACACAACTCAAACTTTAGCCTTTTTTAAAACTTTTTACTTTTTTACCAAGTAGTCTGCTGCTACGACTAGTCGTAACAACGTAACACTAGCCAGTAAACTACTGCTACAACTAGTTGTAGTTGTAGCATTCAGTGTAGCAGAAGTTTCTTGGCTAGTGTAACGACTAGTCGTAATACGAAGTGTCTGCTGCTACGACAAAGTAACGGCAGACAACTCGACGGGATGTTGCTAGTGCTACGACATGTCGTAACACTAGCAACATCCCGTCGAGTTGTCTGCTGCTACGACTAGTCGTAAAAAATATGCTGTATTTTAATTATGCTAAGACTAATACTTTAATAATAAACAATAGTTCTCATAATCAAATTTAATGATTACTAGGTCAGCCGGATAATGAATTTTAAAGGTTAAAAAAAAATTTGAATGGTATCCATTTAATCACAAACAGATATAATTTTTAAAAAAAACGAAATCTGACATGAGCCCCACCAGATGATGTGATAGTGAATTTAGTGATGGACGGTCTTAGTCTTTGATAATAAAACTGATTCTTGGGTTCTCTTCTCTCTCCCGGTGTGTTTTTTTATATTAAATTTTTTTAATTATTATTATTTTATTTTTTTAAACCACAATGAGTGTGCTGGTAATTGTTATTTTTGTACCTACTTCTTTTCTGAAAAGCGCATACGATGATTAAATCTTTTTAAATAAATTCAGTTTAATAAATTAATACACATAACACATAAATAAGCCGAGATCTATTAATATCTGATTATTATATATTATGATATTGATATATGCGTATAAAATATTATGAAGAGTTTGTAAAAATAAAGTTTGTTAAAGTTAAAATATTAGCGAAATTATTACTATAAATTATAGCAACTTAGTTTTTTCGAAGTAATCGAAGTGTTAACTGCTAAGAGTACTAAGACTAAGACTAGTGGTAGCAAGTCAAGTGTTAACTAGTCGTAAGTAAGGAAAAAATACCTCGCTAACTATTACTAACGGTTTAAACGGTCCTCTTATTTAGAACGGTTAATCACAAGTCCTCAAAAAAAAATTTAAAAAATAAAAATTGACAATAAACCATCACTGTTTACTTAATTGTTTGGAAGTTGTTTTTTTTTAATTCTCTGAATTGAAGTTGAAGGTATCGCGAACGCAAGCGGGGGAAGAAGGTTTTGATGTCATTATCAGACGACGCGAGGTGAAAACTTCAATCTTCATGCAACATCCCGCCCAATCGCCTGCTGCTACGATATGTCGTAGCACTAGTTTCCTGGCTAGTGTTACGACATGTCGTAACGCTAGCAACATCCGTCGTAAAAATATGCAATGATCTGCAATGTGCTTACAGTTACTTATTACTAAAACTAAAGGGAAAGCTGGTAATCCCTTATTTCAGCGCATTTTATATTTCAAGTCATCAAAAAAACATTTTTTCAAACTTACTTCATTAATTATTATTATGAAATCTATTTTAAAATTAAAGCATTATTTTTTTTGTTGAAATAAAATTACTATTTTACGATTTGTACGAAATAAAAATTTGTGTATTTCACTATCTTCTGTGACTAATGGCGCCGGCGCCATTGTTGTTGTTGGAAGTCTGCTTTTAAAAACCTTTTTCTAAGTTAAAAACCCCTTTAAGCTCAACAAAACACACAGAAAAACTAATTGTAAAGTGTTAAGTCTCTATGTTTAGGTGGATTGTACCTTGCTCTCCGCTACACACAACATACACAAGAGATGACACAAGTCTGTGTAACGATGCAATGTTTATTCTACTATAAACAACTGTACAACTGGCTGTCTTGCCTTGACATAAAATACATCTATATATAACGGCTGTATGCTCAAGCATGCCCTCGGTCCGACCCGACCGCTTCTGGGCGACGTTAAACTCAACTCTGTTTTACTGCAACCCTGCAGCTCCCCGGTCTATCCTGACCGGTCTGACCGCACAACACTGTGCGAACTACACAGCTTTCTGCCACCCCGCACTCGTCTCGACTACTCTCTTATATACCCCCCAACTGGTCTCAACTGACCCTGGCGTGTCCTCTGGTCATGTCCCTGACATATCCCGTGTGACCAGAAGTTCACTCAGACATCACTAGACATTATTCACGTGATAGGAGTTCATACCCGTCAACAACGCCTTGACCCGACTCCAACACTGGCTCACAACAATCTCACCACAATCATTCGCAGTGATTCTCATACCCTGACATATCCCCCCTCTTCCGTTAGATTCTACTTACGGGTAGAATCTCACAATACAACAAAGTCAGGGCATGGAATCACTGCACATTACAATTACAATAATATAATACATAATGAAATAATATCTTTCAAAATAATTTTATACACAACATTGCATGAAAAAAAAACACTAGTACATACAACACAGAGCATAAATCCACTTGGTCGTACCTTTATACGACTTCACTAACCCGCAACTCGTACGTTATCATTATCCAACAATTGACCATTTTTACGCTAGATCGTTTTATATTTACCAACTGACTCTACTGGTTCCTCATATAAATGCCTTAAGATATTTATTCCAGGATTAGCTCCAGCATGAGATAATGTTATAGGGATAACTACTTATCCAAACTATAGACATTTCAGCCTGATTGTATTTAACCCATTACAATCAATTATATAACAATCATGTGCATATAGTAGTCATAATCAACCTAATTCATCATAATACTCATAATCATGAACAAAATCATTATCATCATCTCATAATTTCATAAATATATATATATATATATAAATAATTACATCTCCTTATAATGAAATTTTGCCCGAGGTCACCCGGAGCCAAAAATTATAATAAAAAACATCAGCACGAAAGTACAACCATCTCATATTTATTTACAACCATCCTTAAGTACTAACTAACATAAGTACATAATCGCTATGAAACCTTACAATCATGTTCATATAATAATAATACTGGCCCGAGGTGACTCAGACCTCAATTTCTACCCAAATTAGTCCCCATGACCAGCAACTCTACTTGTTTTTCGACCTTCGTGACTCGGCCGAATCATAAACCTGTCCTGCGAGTCCTTGTCGGTCATGGTTTGATTTCTGCTCAGTAATTATGATTGCCATTACCATATCTGTCATGATCCTATGATGTTATATCGTAGTTTGTCTGTGTCCACAACCATCTACCCGGCCGCCCTTGTCACAACTTTTAAATTTTTCTTGACCTCTCAATTTCCACTATGTCTCCCCTCTATCCCCTGGTCGCCGTAACTCGACCGAATTTTGATGTAAATATCTAACCAATCAGCTGCCATATCTGCTTATTGCCGAGATAAAAAATCTGCAATAATGTTATCTTCACCTTTAATGTATTCCACGTTGAAATCGTATTCCTGTAACATCAAAGACCACCTGGAAACTCTTGAATTTTCAAATTTAGTCGTGTTCAAATATTTTAACGCTTGGTGGTCACACTGAAGCGTAAATCTTGCCCCCATTAAATAGTAGGATAATTTCTGAATTCCCCATATTATTGCCAAGCATTCCCTCTCTATTGTTGAGTATCTAGTTTCCCTGTCAACCAGTTTACGACTAATATATTTAACCGGGTGGAGCATATTGTCTCTCTTCTGCATCAAACATGCCCCCAATCCCTTCGTTGACGCATCTGTACGAACTATAAAAGGTTCCTTAATGTCGGGCAGAACCAAAATGGGGTTATTTGTTAAATAGTTTTGGATTGTATCCAATGCTTGTTGGCATTCCTTAGTCCAACATATATTATTAGGTTTACCTTTCTTTGTAAGGTCCGTCAATGGGGCTGTTATCGTTGAAAAATTAGGTATAAATTTATTGTAATACGCTATTAGGCCAACTAGTCCCCTTACTTGTCTCTTATTTTTGGGTCGTTCTATTTCCAACACTTTGTTTATATTGTTCATGTCTGGTTTTAAGATGCCTGCTCCAATTCTATGTCCCAGAAATTCGATTGATTCTTTACCTATTTCTAACTTAGATGGTTTAATGGTGAACCCTGCCTTTTTCAAAATCTCTAAAACCTCTCGAGTAACTCGTATATGTGACTCCCAGTCGTCTGTGTATACACAGATATCGTCAAAATAAGTAACTACCTCTTTTACTCCTTTGAATAATTTCTTAACAATTTTATTGAACGTTGCCGGTGCGGTTGCCAATCCGAATGGCATAAAGTTATATTGATATGCCCCGTCTGGGCCTTGAAAAGCTGTGTATTCTTTGCTTTTCTCCTCAAGAGGTATTTGCCAATATCCCTTTGTTAAGTCTAGTTTCGTAAAGTATTTGGCTTTATTCATGTGTTCTAGAAGTTTATCCTGGTTAGGTATAACTTCTGCTACTTTTTTTGTAATTGCGTTCAATTTTCTATAATCCACGCAAGTCCGAATCGATCCATCTTTTTTCTTAATTAAAACTAAGGGAGAGCAATATGGTGACTGTGATTCCTCGATTATACCTAGTTCTAACATCATACTAATCTCTTCTTTTAGACTTTGAATCATATGTATAGGTATTGCATAAGGTTTTACGTTAATGGGCTTAGAGTCTAATAATTCTATTTTGTGCGTACCCGCCGATGTTTTCCCTGGGATATCTGAAATGATTTCTTTGTACTCTTGCACCATATCGTCAACTTGTCTTTTCTGTTTCTCCGTTAGTTCCTTATTAATGTCAATGCCTGAATTAACCTTGACGTTGATTAACGGAATTTGCTTAATGTCTTCACTATTTACATCTTCCTCTTCTTCTTCGGCTATCACTGTGGCACTGGCACCATTAATTGTCTTTTCATTTTTCTCTGCTGCCGATAAGTTCGCATCTGTGTTATCCATGTTATTTTCGACAAATTTTGTTAATCTGTTGAGGTGATAAACTATACGCTTATGTCCCTTCGCAATCTCTACATTAAATTTCGATAATTTTCTCGTGACGGTGAATGGACCTTCTGAATACAGAGCGAGTTTATTTCCTTTTTTAGGTTTCAACACGAGCACTTTGTCACCAATTTGTATATCTTTCTCTCTAGCCCTTTGATCATAATATTGTTTATATTTATTTGCCTTTCCTTTCGTGATTGCCTCTGTTTTATATAACCCTGATTTTATTCTGTTTTTGAGGTCTATTATATATTCATATGTTGTTTTACCTTCCTCTGTCGTATTTTCATTTGTTAGTATTTTCCTTAAAATTGACATTGGTCCTCTCACTTTCCGCCCGAAGAGGAGTTCATAAGGAGACATTGCCGTTGTCTCGTTCGGAACTTCCCGATATGCAAACAAAATTGCCGGCAAAAATCTATCCCAATTGTTGGGTTCCTCATCTGCCACTTTTCTTAACATGCTTTTTAAGGTGCCATTTAATCTTTCCACCATCCCGTTAGACTGTGGGTGGTAAATAGAAGAGTGACTGGATTTTATGTTAAACAATTCACACACCTGTTTGTACATATCGGAGGAGAACTGGGGCCCGTTATCTGACAAGATCTCTTCCGGGAATCCCATTCTAGAGAATATTGTTAATAGGGCCTCATAAACGTCTTGTGTTGTTATATTTTTTAGTGCAATAGCTTCAGGCCAACGAGTAGCCATATCTACCAACGTAAGGATATATCTATTCTTATTATCACTTAATTGTAATGGCCCTACGATATCAATAGCAACCTTCTGAAATGGTGTTCCGATCACTTCCATTTGACCTAACTCTATGGGTTTTATGCTCCCCGGTGGACGTGCTTTTTGGCAAATAGGGCAAGACTTAATGAATTCCTTGATATCTATGCTCATACGTGGCCAGAAATACTGAGAAAAAATTCTGTATTTGGTTCTTCTGACTGACATGTGTCCGGCTAATGCTGTTGTATGAGCCGTTTCTAAGACTAATCGTCGGTATGGTTTCGGAATCACCAATTTTTTTTCAACACTGTTATCTATTTTAGAAATAAATATCCTGTATAGTATATTATTGTTTATTTCAAACGTTATTATTCCTTGTTTGGTGTTTTCCACCCTCTGACTTTTAGCTTTTTGCCATAGTTTATTTAATCCACCATCCTTTGCCTGCTCCTCAGCTAAATTGATGTGTTCAAATATTTTTGGAATTGTACTAATCACAGTTTTCATTTGTGGTCCTCCCCCTTTATCTCGTTTATTCTGGGCCCTGGTAACTACGTTACCGTGATGGAATGGTGTGTCCTCGTCTGATCTAACATTTCCTAAAATCACATCTGTTACCGGATCTTCAAAAAGGGCGGACAAAAATCTACCGCAGAGGTAAGGGGTTTTAATGTCTACTATAGCAGTTTCAAACGTTTTTATTGTCCCATCGATAAGTTTAACTGTAAAGGTCTGATCAGTCATGTATTTTTTTGGTATTAAACTCTTTCTGCACCCTACGATTGTACAGCCGGTGTCTCTAAGAAGAGAAGCTTCCTTCCCTAACAACAAGCATTTTTCGACATTTAACCTACCCGTGGACTTTCTAAAAATATCGCTCATACTTCCCCCCCATTGTGTATTGCGAAACTGCCCCCTTTTTCTAGGTTTATACCCCTGCCACTGTATAGTACGGCCCTGTTTGCAATCTTTGCTTAGTCATCTATCCTGGCTGTACCATGGATACTTATTTCCATAGCTATATTTCTGGTCTGAGCTTTTATACTGATTTCCCTTCGCATTTGCAGGCATCCTATTATTGGCCCATTTCTGTCGACAGTTGGCCATTATGTGACCCCTCTGACCACAGTTAAAGCATGTACCCATTACTCGGCCCTCCGTCGAGCGACTTCTAGACTTGCCTCCATATTCACCCCTATATTCCGCCACACCCCCTACCAGTGGCTGTGTATTGACTTTCCGACTTAATTGTCCTTGTCCTGCCGACTTTATATGGTCAATGTGTGTCAGTACGTCCTCACATTTGGGGGCATTATTCATTAGGATGCATTTAATAGCCTCTTCATTCATGTTCAATAATAACTTGTTTCTACATAATAAATCCCTCAACCCCTCAAATGTTCTCTCTGTTTTTGTACTGGCCACCCAATTGTCTAAACTTCTAACCAATTTTGAGTGAAATAATCTAAAATTATTACTCTCCGGTGCTAGACTATTCCACGCTTCCCTGTACTTCTCCCCATTAAATCCTGCATGTTGCAAAAGGAGTCGCTTGACAGTGTCATAATCATGCAGTTTTGTCCTAACGTCTTCCGTCATTAAGAATGATTGTAACTCAACCGTTAGCCTTACTTGTAGCTCTATCAGCCATTGACTTTTTGGCACTTTCGCCTGAGCCACTACATGTTCGAATGTCGCCACATATTCGTCGAGTTCTTGGGACCCGTCGAATTTTTGCAAATTTTTTAATATTTGTCGAAGGTCTTTGTTTTCTCTCGAGTGACCTGTCATGTCCAGTTCAGTTACGTCTTTCCTTTTAATTTCTGCCAATTTCAATTCGTGCTCCCTTTCTTTCTGTCTCTGTTTCTCGTCATACTCTCTCTGTTCCTTTACCTTTTGTTCGTCTTTCTGTCTCTGTCTGTCGTCATAATCTCTCTGTTCCCTTAACCTTTCCTGTGTTTGAAAATCTTTCCATTGCTCTCTCACATATCCGTCTAGTTCCTCCCCTCTGAGTGCGAGTTTTTCCCCTTGTTTTTTAAACGACTCTAATTTCTCGTCCATGTTTATACCCTTACTACTGCTTCTAGTTTCCATTCTACTTCTACAATAACTTACAACTTACTTATAATCTAGCTTCCCTTATTGTCCGTTTATATCTGACAGGTATGCTATATCTATATATATTATCTAACAGATCAATCTTGCTATAGCACACTTCCCCAATTTAACACTATTTTATAAGTAATTAAGTACGTACTTACTGTGGGTTATATTTCAGACATAATATCCATATACAATGAAAGTCCCATTACACAATAATTATCCATTCGTAAGAAGTTCACAAAGTCACACTTTTTGCAGTTTCCTTGTCACTTAGTAATGTTTTTCTCCACCTTGAATATCTTCTCGACTTGTCCCGATTTGAACTGTGGTGCTGTGGGTCGTCTCGGCTCCTCAGGGTCCCACTGTAGCTGGGGCGGGATGGTTGGTTCTGCAACTTGACCTCCCGGTACAGTTTGTAATCGTCTTCTCTCGTAGTTGGCACCGTCTGGTTCCGACGTCGTTGTTTTGCTGGTTCTGGTTCGAGGTATCTCTTGTAGTTGGTCTTCTGGCTGGTAATGTTCCGTACTGGGACTTGCTAGGCCTCGTCTATCAGAAAATCCGCTGATACGTTGATCGTTGCGCTGTTGTAAGACGTATGCCCTACGATGGATACAGTAGTCTGTATCAGAGGCGCTGTACTGAAAAGTACAGGCGCACATACCGCTGTGCTGATGTGGTTCCGTCCCATCTCTCGTAGTGTTTGGCGGTGCTAGGCAATCCAGAGACTATTCGGGCCCCCATGTTAAGTCTCTATGTTTAGGTGGATTGTACCTTGCTCTCCGCTACACACAACATACACAAGAGATGACACAAGTCTGTGTAACGATGCAATGTTTATTCTACTATATACAACTGTACAACTGGCTGTCTTGCCTTGACATAAAATACATCTATATATAACGGCTGTATGCTCAAGCATGCCCTCGGTCCGACCCGACCGCTTCTGGGCGACGTTAAACTCAACTCTGTTTTACTGCAACCCTGCAGCTCCCCGGTCTATCCTGACCGGTCTGACCGCACAACACTGTGCGAACTACACAGCTTTCTGCCACCCCGCACTCGTCTCGACTACTCTCTTATATACCCCCCAACTGGTCTCAACTGACCCTGGCGTGTCCTCTGGTCATGTCCCTGACATATCCCGTGTGACCAGAAGTTCACTCAGACATCACTAGACATTATTCACGTGATAGGAGTTCATACCCGTCAACAACGCCTTGACCCGACTCCAACACTGGCTCACAACAATCTCACCACAATCATTCGCAGTGATTCTCATACCCTGACATAAAGCATTAAATAATTTTTTTATAACTGATTTAAGTGTTTAAATTAGTAAAAGTAAGTTATTTTATTTATTTTGTTCTAAAAATTTAAAATGCGCTGAAATAAGGGATTACCAGGAAAGCTGTAGGTAAATTATCTTTACGCGGATCAGGCCGCCATCTTTGTTTGGTCTTTCTTTGCAAGCGTCGGAAGCACTACAATTAAACCTAACCCTAATTTCTTTAATACTAATACCTTCCATTTTGGAAAAATTCACTTATAAAAATTTTAAAACTACAATACATGTAAACCAATCTAGCCTCTAGCACAAATCGGGCGGTGTATACAGTTTCCAACCTAGCAATAGTAAGGTCCTCAACGCGACCGCCATCTTTGATCCGTTAAACGATAATTAGCCAAAATTTGATTATGAGTACTGTTTAGTATTTATTAGTAATTATTAGTATTAGCATAATTAAAATACAGCTATAAAAAAAGATGGTGGCCTGATCCGCGTAACTATAATTTACCCAGCTTGGCTGGTACTGATTAAAAAAAATTTTGTTCGATTAATTTTGAAAAAATTTAATAGATTTATTTTGATTAATTATATTTTTATAATGCACACATAGATCCTGTTATGTTGCGATTCATTATTTCGCAAAATCAGTTAAGTCGCGGTACAGTAATTCCATGGGTTCCAAATATTGTGACATAACGTCTAAATAAATAATAATAATATGAGGGGAAAGTAACCCAAAAACAAAGTGTCTGCTGCTATGACTTGTCGTAACAATACAAAATAATTTAATTGCTATGACTAGTCATAGCAGTAGTTGCCTGGCTAATGTTACGACTAGTAGTAGCAGTAGCTTACTGGCTAGTGTTACTACTAGTCGTAACACTAGCAACATTCAACTTTTTATGATTAAGAACTTTATCTTCTTACCTCAAAAAAAAATCTGTTACAGACGCTCCTTCTATACAGAAGATTACTGCGTCCTTTAGTTTTAACTTTCTGTACTAACCATACCAAAAAAAAACAACCTCAGCGATCGGACTATTCGACAATATAGTCAGTTGACTTCACTGTGTGATTGTGATTCACTATCAGTACTATCACTAAATTCACTATGATCACTATCTATAAGTTATAGTATAATATAAGTGGTATAACTAAGTCTAGGTGAATAATTTCACAAATACAAACGTACATTTCTTGGCTATTGAGCAAGGGGAGCCAGTGTGGCAAGCACAAAAGCCCAGCTGCCTTTATTTCCCCATTACCAACAACATGTTTATGAATGGCACCCATTAGTCATTAGGCCATTCGAATTTGTGTGAGTTGGACTCAAGGGTGCTCTTAGGACCCGGTAACAGGTTGCTTCAATGAGACTTGAACCCGAGATCCTTTGGATTGCTAGCTGCATGCACTAAGATTGCACTACCTATATTTATGATAGCCTATTTTAAAGACTATAACGATAGGCTAAAGGGCATGGAACTCCTGATTTTTATTGCTTTGAACCGGAGAGCCTCAAATCCATTTTTTGGATAATTTGAAAACCTCACTCCCATAAAGAGTTTACACCAACATTACAAATCTTGGCATAGAACTTGACAAATCTTGTCTTATACATGCATATCCATCCTGATCCACATTGAAATCTAGATGGCCTTTAAACTTGATATAATGAACAATTAGGGAAAATTGGATTACTCATGCATTGAACTTATGTCAAAGTTGATAGCTGATATTGAGAATGATAAAAATTATTTAAAGGAGACTGGAAATTTCAGCAGTACAGTGCAAGTTGGTCGATCGGCATGTGCACTCGGCTGGTGTACAGAGAGTCACATGTTCCAATCTCTGTGAAGTGAGGAATTTGTTCCCCAGGGCTAAGGGTGTCCCTGTGTCCTCTAAGCTCCGAATAAGTACCCGATACTAGTTCAGGAAACAAAGCCAGCTGTGCATTTTGCCTCACAATCTCCTCATACCCGTGGCCTGTAAATGCTGTCTCACTTGCCAACAGTCCGGCATGGTCAGTACATTCTTATCAGAACAATACACAAAAAACTTCTGCAATAGAAGGAGCTTCTGTAATGTTTTTTTAAAAAATGCCTGTCTCCAGGAGGATTACACCCAATTGTTAGTCCCTTGATATTTCCATCTTTCAAATAAAGAAAGTTTAAGAAAGTAGAAAAAAAATTTTAATATGGGATTGTGTCAAATTTCATTGAGACATAATAGTTAATACAACTGAATCTTTTTTTTTGCCTCTAATTATTATTGGAGGGAGGAGTGGGGGTGCTGCTTAAAATATTTTGATATTATGTGGTGCTGAAAATAAAAATTAAGAATTCCTTTTATGGGCATAATCAACTTAACTAAGTGTGAGATTAATAAAGGCAGGACTGCATTTAGATTGAAGCAATACACAAAATAGTAATGTAATCAATCTGAATGTAAAAGGGGAAACTGAAAAAAAGCAGATGTTTTGTTTGGCCTTGGACAGCAAAAACACACTAACAAACACATCTTATTGATGAAAACTAAAATGCATTAATTGCCTGTCAAACTTTGTTGATATAGACCAGGGGTGGCCAGACATTTAGTATCTGAGAGCCATTTTAAGAGTTTTAAAAGTTGTTGAGAGCCGCATCAAAGCACTATGGTTCACGACCCCACTCGCAATGGAGAAGTATATATGTATGCTGGTTAATAGTTAATTCTCTATGCTTTGATTTTATGAACTTCAATTTGGAGCACAAAGATTCACTGGAATGTGTGTTATCACTCGGCAAAGTCTGGAATTATTTGGATCTAATATAGAATTTGTTCTCACTATTATTCTTTAATAAAGTCCCCATCAGCACAAGGTTCTTTAGCACGAGAAATATTCCTAACGATGGCATAACTTGCCTCAATTAAAGTAACACCTTCTTGGCTGAAATCAGAAAGTAGTATCTGCTGCTAAAACATTCTAGACTTCAACTCAGCAAGCTAGCTTTTTCTCAATAAAGATCGGAGTGCATACTGCGATGCAAACTCTTCATAACGTTTTGATAGTGTCGCTTCAAACAGGCTAACAAAAGAAGGAAACTTTGCTTATCCTCTTTATCGATAAAGGCAAAGTCCTCTTCCCATTCTGGTAGTTCTTTGTATTTTCGTTTTCTGCAACTTTTTGTTTTATTTGACGTAAACTTTTACATAATTAATACTAATTTAGTTGAACTAGCAGTAATGGTCCATACTTCAAAATGCTGATACCAAAATGCTGACCAAAAATTTAATAGCTCACATGACCAACCAACCAGTTCAGTAACCAATCTTTTCCTTCAATTTGTAAAATTTAAATAAAGCCCTTTTTTTTAATCAATTACATACGTCAATTGTAACTTTAATTTTTTAAAAAAAATATATATATTTCAAAGTTCTTAATAAATAAACTGTTTGGGAGCAGCCTTGTGAATACGGAAGAGCCGTATGCTGCTCGCGAGCCGCAGTCTGGCCACCGTTGATATAGACTATAGATAGATAAATAATATAATGTTAACATCTGCATTTCTTTTAAAAAAATTATTTTTTTACCTTACTGAACAATAAAAATGTTGTTTTTTTTTAAATTTCAGGTTATAAAGTTGGAATGAGAATAAAAACAGCACATTTGAGAAATTCTGTCCATGGTTATGATCTTATCTGCAACAGAAAAACATTATATTTTTTAGTAGAAGAATTAGTGACAAGGTGGGAAATCTAAAGTTTCATGTGGATTTTTAATTCTTCAGCATATTCTTTCTTTGGTCCTTACACATTACTTTACAGCACATGAGCATGAGTATATTTTTCTAACTTTTAGAAATCTGACTTTTACATTACTTTCAAGACAGAAAATGTTTATTTAATTAAAGTAAGTTGACAATCATAATATGTACTTTAAGTTCTTATTCAACAATACTATTATTTTTATCCACAGTTATTTGTAAATATTTATAGGGCCAGGTATTCTTAACTATTATGGCAAAAATGATTCTTGTTGATGTAAGCCTTTCTTTTATGTAATTCTTTTTAAATACAATTTTCTTTTCATTTCAAGATGAATACTCTTTTGGTAAGACTGATGGGGACAGTAAAAAGAAGCTGGAACACTTGTCCTAATGTATCTCCGCTGACCTACTCAATGATCTGTTATCAACTGAGACATAAATCAAGCTCAGCTTGTAAATATGCAGTCTATGAGCCTCAAAGAAAGAGAGATTTTTTTAAAGAACCACCAAAGCTTGAAGCCAAAAAGATACTAAAGACTAATGAGCTTTCATTAACTGCAAAGCAATTAATGATTAATTCACAACCTGATCATCGTTCTTTAAATGTCATGGAAATAAAACAAATAAAAAATCCTGAAATTTCTTCTCAAGCGATGAAGCAGCGATTGACAAATTTGACATCTGATGTCGATGAAACGTTAAGTGAAATTTTGGCTAGTGATGTGGAAGAATTAGATGATTTACCGACAGATGATAACTTAGATGATATCAAGTATGTTGAATCAGTTACATTACCAAGTGATTTTAATTCAGTTGCTCTAAGTAAATCTAATCCTCTCTTGGGAACTGAAGATCGTAATGTTGAGCCTAGCAAAGTCCCCTGTTCTGGGTGTGGAGCACATTTACAGTGTCAACATAGAACATTCCCAGGATTTCTGCCAAGTGAATACTTCAAAATATTAACTAATAAGGAATTAAAAACTACCCTATGCCAGAGGTGCTATTATATCCGTCACTGCAATGCCTTTCAAGAGGTGTCTGCAAATCCAAAGGAGTTTGCAGAGATGATAGCCAAAATTAAGCCTACTAAATCAGCTGTTTTGATGGTTGTTGATGTCATGGATATCCGTGGGAGTATAATTCCCAACCTTATGAACTTAATAGGCAGCAAGCATCGACTCATTATTGCTGGCAACAAGGTGAATTAAAAGACACACTTTATTAAATTTGGTGCTATGTTTTAATAGTAGTGATTTTGTAAAGCTACATTAATATTAAAGTTAAAGCTTACAGAACACATATTGATAATAATAATGATAATAATTATAATAATAACCCTTTTTTTAAAAATTAATATTTGTTAAGCGCTACATTTTGTGTGTGCAACTAGTCATTTTTGGTTTAAAAAATGAATCTATCATGATTTCTTTAATTTAAAAATGTGCACAAATATCCATTGTAACTTTTAGGCAGACCTTCTCAGTCCTGACTGCAGTGAATATTTAACAAATGTGAAATCTCAGTTGTTACAGTCTTGTTATGATGCTGGTCTACGGAACATCAAACGGTGCACCCTAGTCAGTGCTAAAACTGGTTTTGGCATTGAAAGATTAATAGATATCCTATTCTCATTGTATAAGAGGCAAGGTAAATATTTTTGTCCATTTAGAATCTATTTCATTTCAAATGTATAGCACAGTGTTGCAAATTAAAAGTGAGAAGTGAGCTATGCAAGTATAAAGGTTGTTTTTTTTTCTTTATTATAATTTTTCTCATGTGGATAAAAATTATGACAATGATTAAAATAGGTTTTGCATTTTTTTACACTTAAGTGATTGCCATTATAAAGCTTATTATCTTATTACATGTATGCTTGTCTTTCAGTTGATGTTTACATTGTTGGGACAGCCAACGCTGGCAAGTCATCTTTGTTTAATATATTGTTAGCATCTGACTACTGCAAGCATACAGCAAGAGATCTTATTGAAAGAGCAACCATTTCTGCATGGCCAGGTGATTTTTCGAATTAAATTTTCATATGATGATATTTACATTGTGCCAAATAATAATTTTTAGAAATATCTCTATTAAATGTGCAAAATTTTTACTCCAGACCACTCATTATTTATTGTAAACAGGAACAACCTTAAATTTGCTCAAGTTCCCTATAATGCGACCATCATCACGTACCACTGCACTTCGTGTCAAAAGGTTAAAGCAAGAACATGCTCAGAGATTAGAGCGTAGAAAACTCCAGCAAGCCAAGGCCAAAGAAAAAGAAAAACAATCATCTTGGGAGCTAAAAGGTAGAACAAATTCATTTACAGGGTGTCCACCGAAGTCGGAAAGTCGGATTTTAGTCGGATAAAAATTTTGTGGTCGGATAAGTCGGATTTTGGTCGGATAAACGATCCTCGGTCCAGGGTGTCCACCGAAGTCGGAAAGTTGGATTTTAGTCGGATAAAAATTTTGTGGTCGGATAAGTCGGATTTTGGTCGGATAAACGATCCTCGGTCAGATAAACAAAATCTAGGTAGGATAAACGTTCCTCGGTCGGATAAAAGATATAAATAAATGAATGACGAAGCTCACGTTGCGCATTGTTTTGGTTTGTAAATACCAATAGTTCGCAGCGGTATAAAAACTGTTGTTTACCTATGACAGAGTCCCCTGTCTATATCGATATCATATCGTATATATCTATAGTTTTATTTTTTTTTAAATGTGTGTTTTAAAACAAAAGTCGAAAACTAAACTTATACAACCTAATTACAGATATTAAACAAAATAATTCTCGTTAAATATGGCAATGTAAATATGAAGTGCACTGTGATTGAAACAGATATAAATTGTGAAATTACTTACGCTTAGCAATAGTATAGATTAAGTAACCGCGTAATTGTAATTAGTGTAATATACTAGATCTAGATATTCATATTAGGATTTTGGTTAAAAATATATCATGATCTGAGTAAATAATAGATATCTATCCCCAACTATTAAAGTATTGTAAAAGTTTTAATGTGGGATACTTTTAAGTTAAGGCAGATATAGATCTATGTTTGACAGCAAAATAGCTAGTCTAGATTCTAAGTAAGGGGAAGAGAGAAAAAAAAATGACCATTCGATTCAAAACTTTGACAAGGCCCTGTATCTTTATAAATCAACATATTTTCTTAAAAACGGTCATTAAACGTCAAGAAAAGTATGAAGATTCATTCCAGTTATTAATTTAATTTTGTTATATCTCCAAAAAATTTATGGGAGCAGTGTTAACTACGATTTTTGTGCTTATTGTTTAGCTGCTTTAGCAGCAGTCGCCATTTTGTCTGCTTGAAGTCAATAGATCTCTCTAATCTAGTATTTTGTGAAAATTAAAAACGAAAAAAACCTTAGGCTTAGCCTAGCCACGTCTAAAATCTATATCTAGTTCAGTTAATTTCTTTTAAAATACTTAAACAGTCACGTTATGCCAAAGTCACAACTATTAAAGCAACTATTTAAATAGGTTTAGATCTAGATTCTGTTTCAAATCAAAGCTTTTTTTTTAATGATTAAATAGATTAAAATCAGTCCTGTTCAGTGTTGAAAATTATGTGCTAAACGTATAGAAATCTAGATTCTAGTCTAGTTAAATGGTTACAATTTAAAGTGTGTTAACTAACATTTTTTAGGGCAGGCTGCAGTAGGCAAATTCTTGACTAAAGTCTTAAGAATAGTTTACTTTTTGTCAGTTTAAATTTGTTCCTTACTTCACTATCCAGATATTGACCGAAAGTTAAATTTTTACTTGTCGAATATAAACTTTTACTTGTCCGAATAATAACTTTTACTTGTCGGTTGGATGGTAGGATTTTTTGGTGGCTGGTAGGATTTTTTTGGACCAGATTTGTGTGGACACCCTGTCGGTCGGATAAACAAAATCTCGGTAGGATAAACGTTCCTCGTTCGGAAGAAAGATATAAATAAATGAATGACGAAGCTCACGTTGCACATTGTTTTGGTTTGGAAATAACAATAGTTCGCAGCGGTATAAAAACTGTTGTTTACCTATGACAGAGTTCCCTGTCCATATCGATATCATATCGTATATATCTATAGTTTTATTTTTTTTTAAATGTGTGTTTTAAAACAAAAGTCGAAAACTAAACTTATACAAACAAATTACAGATATTAAACAAAATAATTCTCGTTAAAGATGGCATTGTAAACATTAAGTGCACTGTGATTGAAACAGATATAAATTGTGAAATTACTTACGCTTAGCCATAGTATAGATCTAGTAACCGCGTAATAGTAATTACAGTCGAAACCGCTTATGTCGACGGCGTTGGGGTATGAAAAATGGCGTCGACATAACCGATGATCGAGATAAAGGAAAATCAATATGGCGGCAAAATATTAACATGTGCTTGAAATTTCTTTATGTACATGATTAATTAGTTAGCGTTAATTAGTGATGGGATGATTTATCGGAATCGTATCGGAACCCTAATATTTCTTCACTCTTATAAGTCTAAGGTTGTAATGACCGTTCGTTTTTAAGGACCGTTTAATATTTAAATATAACCATGGTTCCCACTCAGGAAAACGGGAAAAAGTCGGGAATTCTTAAAAATAAATTCTCGGCCTTGAAAGTCGGGAAAAGTTATGACTAATCGGGAATTTATATATATATATATATATATACACATGCATATATATTTATGCCGAAGTAAAGGACTTTGATTACGTTTCTGTCATGTTTGATTCCATTTATTTAATGAAAAAATAAGTTACCAGTTTATAATTGTCTGCGCATGCGCTAAAAGGTTAAAGTTTACGCTTCGCTGTGTCACAGTCGCGTTTTCCGTCGTATCAGCGAATTTAAAATACAAATAAACAAATCAATATGGTTATTTTAAGTTTAATGCTTTTGATGTATATATATTTATGCCGAAGTAAAGGACTTTGATTACGTCTCTGTCATGTTTCGATTCCATTTATTTAATGAAAAATAAGTTACCAGTTTATAATTGTCTGCGCATGCGCTAAAAGGTCAAAGTTTACGCTTCGCCGTGTCGCAGTCGCGTTTGCCATCGTATCAGCGAATTTAAAATACAAATAAACAAATCAATATGGTTATTTTAAGTTTAATGCTTTTGACGTGCAGGATATCTGTTAATTAACTATCAGAACGTTCTCGAATTTCCTCAGTCAATCAAACTTGTAATATAAATAAAACTATTGTGGCCTTGACCGTTGATCACAGCACGCTGTCCGCTGTGGGCTGTGTGTACTGACACAGTACTGTGTTAATCAGTTTCATCGTCACGCGCGTGTTAGTGTCACAGTCACTTATCTTACTGGTAACAAAGCAACAACAACAAACTTTTAAAAGAATAATAATTTATTAATTTTTTTATTTAATTATATAAAAACCACCGTCGATTCTCGATACAAACCTTTATTTTCAACCGACGAAAATCGAGTTAAGTTGCAAATTTGGCCCTCTTTTGTGCTCGAGATACTAGGTTTCGGCGACATAAAAGAATCGACATTACCGATGAGAAAATGCTAAGACAAAGAGAGAATTTGGCGGTTCCAATAAAAAACGTCGACATAATAGGGTGGTCGATATAACCGAGCTCGAGATAAGTGGGTTCGACTGTAGTGTAATATACTAGATCTAGATATTCATATTAGGATTTTGGTTAAAAATATATCATGATCTGAGTAAATAATAGATATCTATCCCCAACTATTCAAGTATTGTAAAAGTTTTTAATGGGGGATACTTTTAAGCTAAGGCAGATATAGATCTATGTTTGACAGCAAAATAGCTAGTCTAGATTCTAAGTAAGGGGAAGAGAGAAAAAAATGACCATTCGATTCAAAACTTTGACAAGGCCCTGTCCTGTATCTTTATAAATCAACATATTTTCTTAAAAACGGTCATAAAACGTCAAGAAAAGTATGAAGATTAATTCCAGTTATTAATTTAATTTTGTTATATCTCCAAAAAATTTATGGGAGCAGTGTTAACTACGATTTTTGTGCTTATTGTTTAGCTGCTTTAGCAGCAGTCGCCATTTTGTCTGCTTGAAGTCAATAGATCTCTCTAATCTAGTATTTTGTGAAAATTAAAAACAAAAAAAACCTTAGGCTTAGCCTAGCCACGTCTAAAATCTAGATCTCGTTCAGTTAATTTCTTTTAAAATACTTAAACAGTCACGGTATGCCAAAGTCACAACTATTAAAGCAACTATTTAAATAGGTTTAGATCTAGATTCTGTTTCAAATCAAAGCTTATTTTTTATGATTAAATAGATTAAAAATCAGTCCTGTTCAGTGTTGAAAATTATTTGCTAAACATATAGAAATCTAGATTCTAGTTTAGTTAAATGGTTACAATTTAAAGTGTGTTAACTAACATTTTTTAGGGTAGGCTGCAGTAGGCAAATTCTTGACTAAAGTCTTAAGACTAGTTTACTTTTTGTCAGTTTAGTTTTGTTCCTTACTTCACTATCCAGATATTGACAATTTGTATACTATTACAAAAAACACTATCAATCCCATCAACATGGGGAAATGTTATTTTAATTCAGACTGGTTAAAAGACACTTCTTACTCTGAGTGGCTTGAACAACTAAGTGAAAATCGTGAAAAGTTCAAGTGCAAGTACTGTGGTCAAGCTTACCTTATAGGATCGTCAGGCATAAAAGCCTTGAACACCCATATAGGTTATTTTTTACAAAATATGTTAACATACAATACCGAAAGTTAAATTTTTTACTTGTCGAATATATACTTTTACTTGTCCGAATAATAACTTTTACTTGTCGGTTGGATGGTAGGATTTTTTGGTGGCTGGTAGGATTTTTTTGGACCAGATTTGGGTGGACACCCTGATTCAATATTAATAAATATAAAAATGTTTTATTCTTGCAAGTTACAAAATTTGATATTATTTATTAAATTTGAGTGCATTGTTAATTTTAGGATTAGACCTAGAACTAGGTCGTTATATAAAGCACAAAAATTAACTCTTAACTTTCTGAGTTGATTTCATCACTCTCTCATTTGATCAACTGAGTTTTTTTAAAGTGTTATTGTACTTAGGAGAGTTAATTGTAGGTCATATCCATTCAATTTAAAAGAACATATGTCGCTCTCTGTCATCAATGCAGTGTACATTTTGATAACAGGAGACATTATTACTTTCTATTACAACCCACATGAGTCAATATGTTTTATTTAACTGTAGATGAAGTCAATGTGACAGATACTCGTACAGAAAGTCAATTTACAGCAGATGAGATTGGGCAGGAATGGGGTCAAGAGGTCGTTGGCTACAAAGGAGCAAATGATGGTTCGATAAAACTTGTTAGGAGTTCTTTAATGAAAACACCGTTTAACTTTGAAGAGTTATCTGACAGTTACTGGACGTATGATACACCTGGAGTCATTAACCCAAACCAGGTTTGTTAAGATTTATATCAATATCTTTGATACACCTGGAGTTATTAACCCAAACCAGGTTTGTTAAGATTTATATCAATATCTTTGATACACCTGGAGTTATTAACCCAAACCAGGTTTGTTAAGATTTATATCAATATCTTTGATACACCTGGAGTCATTAACCCAAACCAGGTTTGTTAAGATTTATATCAATATCTTTGATACACCTAGAGTCATTAACCCAAACCAGGTTTGTTAAGATTTATATCAATATCTTTGATACACCTGGAGTTATTAACCCAAACCAGGTTTGTTAAAATTTATATCAATATCTTTGATACACCTGGAGTTATTAACCCAAACCAGGTTTGTTAAGATTTATATCAATATCTTTGATACACCTGGAGTTATTAACCCAAACCAGGTTTGTTAAGATTTATATCAATATCTTTGATACACCTGGAGTTATTAACCCAAACCAGGTTTGTTAAGATTTATATCAATATCTTTGATACACCTGGAGTTAATAACCCAAACCAGGGTTGTTAAGATTTATATCGATATCTTTGATACACCTGGAGTTATTAACCCAAACCAGGTTTGTTAAGATTTATATCGATATCTTTGATACATCCGTTGATATATTAGTTGGTTTTTTTATCTTGTGAAAGAAATAGAATATACTTATAATAGCAATTTTTCTCATTTATTGAACGAACGAAGGCTCATGAAGTTAGCATAACCTTAAAATAAATAACCGCAAAAAATTTTATGATCCTCAAAGCTAGTCATCTGACGTACTTTTACAATTACTTATCTTTATAAAGATGTAGAATAATTTGAAAGACATTCAATGTGTGATATGTTTATGGTATACTGATGTTTTAGCATATTTATTTATATTTTTTGACGTGTAGATTATGAACCTCCTGACTCCAGAAGAAACCCCCTATTTAGCTCCAGCCACAATGATTGTGCCCCAATCTTTGATATTCAGACCAGGAGAAACAGTTTTTGTCTCTGGCCTAGGAAGATTAGATTACATGAAGGTAACTAAAAACTAGTATGAATAAAGTCTTCTATTTTTAAAAAAATGTTCAAAAGCTTCAATACTTTAAATTAAATGAAATAACATATACCTTTGATAAAAGTTGTATTAGCATGTAATTATTTAGACATGCATTATTAGCACTTAGAGTAATGGAGCGGCTGGATAGCGAATTCAGTAGTGCGCTCGCCTCACAAAGCTGAGGAACGTGGGATTGAGCCCTCGCAAAGCCGCAATATAAATGATACGCTAAGAAAGTCCTCTGCTGACACCTGGAAGGGAATTGGGGCACCTTCCAGGTATAAACAGAGCCCCGAATAAGCTCTAATGGAAACATTAGGGATCCCCTACGACCATCGGTCATGGGACTTACTTTTAGAGTACTGGGGAATTTTTTTTATCATATTATTTTACATTAAGAATAAAATTGTTAATTTACAAAATATAAATTTATGCAAAACAGGATCAGTTCAATTTTAAGTGATTTTATTTGACCATTAATTAATTTAAAGCAAAATTGTGATTTTAGGGCAATGAATTTGTTATCCTGACAGTCCATTGTGGACCAAAGCTTCCTATTCATGTTATTGCCACTACAGATGCCGACCAATTTTATCTTGAAAATCTAGGAACTGAACATTTAGGGGTGAGTACAAATATTATCATCTTATACAATTTAATTAAATCTTATACAGACACCTCCCCAAACATCTTCCTAAATATGATCTACAAAAGCAAAGCATGTATGTCTGGTTAATTAGGGAGTGTTGATTTTAGGATAGAAATAAAAACTTTGATGGCCAATTTTGAAAAAATTGCTTACAATGCAGGTGTTAGAAATATTGGATCTTGTACATATTTGAATCAAATAGCTTATCTGTAACAAAATTATTAATGTGCTTGTTGTTTGGTTTTCTATTGTTCAAATTAGCTTTTTTATGTGCAGCTTAACATTGTGTATATTTAATAGTTACCCATTGGAAACAAAGATCGACTGATGAGACTTCCATCTCTAGTGGGGAGACAATTTAGTGTAGAGGGCATCAACCCAAGCATTGCTGTTGCTGATGTGCAGTTGTCTTCCTTAGGTAATATCCAAAACAAAAATAATTTTAAAAACTAAAGCTGTACTCATACTGTCATTGCAGTTTACACAATATTATTTAAGCCTTAAAGATATAATCTGCACAGTATTTCTATCATAGGTGTCCTAAGTCTTACTGATGTCAGATAAGTCTTACTGATGTCAGATAAGTCTTACTGATGTCAGATAAGTCTTACTGATGTCAGATAAGTCTTACACTCTGTTCAAATTCAGAATTATAAACAGAATTCTGGTCTTCTGTATCATTGATTTTCACCTACAGGTTTTTAAATATAAAAAAATTTCATAATACTAAAAAGGATTGAATGAAATTAATAAACAGAAAGAAAATATATTCGTTGCTTTTAAAATTATTATAATTAACGCTCTTTTTAAAAAGTTTTAAAGTAAGGAACTCACCTATGACCTCCACAAAAAAAAACAATTTGTGTTCATATCATGTTTTAGAAAAAAAGTAATAAAAACTCAAATGAGTATTTAAACGCAAATTTCCAACAAAGAATTTCCGATTTTTTTATTCAAGAGAAATCATTCTAGAGGCACACCAAGAATGTGTCAATATAATGCGCAATCTAACAAGTAGGGCTGCGGAAATTAACAATTAATTTCTCGATTAATAGTTAAAAGTTTTTAAATATTTAAAAAAATTTAACGATTAATCGACCCACCACTTATAAATGTGCTGGAAGTCAAAAAGTAAAATATTTCGGCCGATAAATAGAAACTAATTTCCGTACGATTACGCAAACATTTTGGTTTTAAACTATTGACTGACGTGAATGTTCAAAATGTTGATAAAGGTTATTGTGTCCATTGAGAGAAATCGTTTGCCTACCATGCAATGTTCCCTATAAGGCTAAGCTTCGTTGGCCCGTGTGCAAAGTTTAAAAAAAAATTTGTGTCCAAAGTGGCACAATGTCCATTTTTGTGCAATATTTTACAAAATTTGCTGCGCTGTGATTCTAAACTCCTGCGTGGCGTCGGTCAAATATCCGTCAAGCCACGCTGCTTACTTGAACATTGCTACCATGGTTCTAACACTTCGCTTACATATCACCTGCTAACCAAACATCCACTACAGTATCAATTTCAACTGAGAAAATCTAAAGCTATGGAACCATTGTTTAGCTCGGCTGGTTATATTGTCAATAAGACCCGCTCATCACTTGAACCAAATAATGTCAATACACTTGTCTGTTTCGGTTGTTGCTTAAAAGATGTGATATAAAGATGACATTTCAGTGTTATTTCGATTTTCGACAAGTACGTTTAATGAATGTTACTTATGACACCATAAATGTCAATTTTTGGCTTTAATCGAAATTAACGATTAATTAATTGTTAATTTTTCAAAAATTAACGATTAAATTTAAATTAATCGTTAACAGCCCTAAACATAAGCATTCACAAAGCGGGAAAACCCCATTAACTAACATTCTAGATTACATTAAAAGTAATTTCAAATCAATAATTCTGAAACTAAACAAAACAATTGCTATCTACAAATTGCTGCTAAAATTACGGGAGTTGAACGAAAAGAGATTTTTCAAAAATTCCTCTTCCAACATTGTTGTAAATATTATTAGCTATCGTTTGGCGTTTGTTTCAACCCAATAGCTGTTATGGTTGCTGAGAAAATACTGATATTTTTTCGGGTTTATTGGATTTTCCAGGAAATCCAGTAAACCTTTTCTGAATTTTTTTTTGGCCCGTGCACATCTTTGGCACCTCCTTAACATATTTGCAAAAGACCCGAACCCTCTATCTGGTATGGTTCAGGAGAAGTTGCTGTTCAAAGCTCAAAAAGACAGGCCAGACATTTTGAATATATAAACGCAATTCCCAAGCGAAATTGTGTTAACAATACAGAATCGCTACCTATGCATACTTGCAGGACTGGAAATCTAATTGTAAAAATTGAAAACAGGTTTAACACTGGTTTACTACAAGATAATCGGGTTTGTCAAAAATTATGCCAGTATACTCCAATATAGAAAAAGTTGCATAACTCATGTTGAAGAAATTTATTTGTGTTTTATATAAGTTCTATCCCTTTCAACTTTTTTTGTAGGTTGGATATCAATATCTCCCAAGGAAGGTGAAACTGTACAGATGACTGCCTACACCCCCGGTGGAAGAGGATTGTACATTCGCAGTCCGTCATTGATGCCTCATCACACTCAGTACAGCGGGAAGAGAATTGTTGGGACACCATTCTACGCAACCAAACTTCCAGGCTGGGTCATGTCCAGGAGAGATGATGTTGTTTTAGAACCTTAAAGTGCCAGGCTGGGTCGTGTCCAGGAGAGATGATGTTGTTTTAGAACCTTAAAGTGGTGTGCCAAAATACAATGCACTACTTACACAAACACTGACTTCTCTTGTTTACTGCTTAAATTACTGTTCTTGTCCATCTCAACTTAAATTACTGTTCTTGTCCATCTCAACTTAAAATACTGTTCTTGTCCATCTCAACTTAAAATACTGTTCTTGTCCATCTCAGCTTAAAATACTGTTCTTGTCCATCTCAACTTAAATTACTGTTCTTGTCCATCTCAACTTAAAATACTGTTCTTGTCCATCTCAACTTAAAATACTGTTCTTGTCCATCTCAACTTAAAATACTGTTCTTGTCCATCTCAACTTAAATTGCTGTTCTTGTCCATCTCAACTTAAAATACTGTTCTTGTCCATCTGAACTTAAAATACTGTTCTTGTCCATCTCAACTTATAATACTGTTCTTGTCCATCTCAACTTAAATTGCTGTTCTTGTCCATCTCAACTTAAAATACTGTTCTTGTCCAACTCAACTTAAAATACTGTTCTTGTCCATCTCAACTTAGATTACTGTTCTTGTCCATCTCAACTTAAAATACTGTTCTTGTCCATCTCAACTTAAAATACTGTTCTTGTCCATCTCAACTTAAGAATTTACAGTTCAAATAACTATGAAAATTTTAGAAAAAAGGATCTTATTGCAAGTAAAAAATAATGACAGTCATTTATTTGTTTACACACTGCTTTTACCATATCATCAGTCCCGTGACCGTTGCGGCCGTTGGGGGGGAGCGCATGGACACATCAAGAGATAACGATCTCCACATATGCCTATTTTGAGCGGTGGCCAATAATTCATGCAATTTCATCCCTGTCCATTCCTTTATGTTGTCCAGCCAGCTTTTCCGTTGTCGACCTATTCACCAGCCTCCTTCTACAGTGCCTTGAAGGATAATTTTTTTCGGGGTATCATGTCGCAGTACATGACTGAACCAGGTCATCTTACGTCTCTTAATTGTTGTTATGATGGTTTCTTGATTCTGTATATACTCAAGTTTAAGTGGACCCCCCCTAATTTGTCACTTGAAAATATAATTTTACATTTCTTTAACGATCGTTACAATAAACTGATTTCTTTTATAAAATGAGTTACGTGTATATAGGTCAACCCCCTGATTTTGGCCTTTCAATTTTTAATTTAAAACTCGACTTATACTCTAGAATATACGGTAAATAATGTCAACAAAAATAAAAGCTCAATTTAATAGTGTTTACAAAATACCAAATAAAATTCTCTTTAGCCAGAAATGATGAAAGGTCTTTGCTGATAGAAACAAAAATCAATCACTTTTTCTTTTTTAGTTGCATCTATCAGCAAACTTTTTGGCTACCATCAAAATGCTGATGGTAATAAATTAATGAAACTGAACACAATTTATGATATGGCAAGTGGGGATAACCCAAAGGAATGATGAATAAATTTCTAAAGATACAAGCCAGTGACACTTCACTTATTGCATTTCAACCTGTACAGCCAAATAACATTGTAAAAACTATTATAAGATGTTTGTGAACATGGTATTCAATCTGCTAGATGGTAGGCTAGACTGTAGACTAGACCGGTAGGCTAGACAGTAGACTAGACGGTAGACTGTTGTTCGTCCGTTGATTCGACAAAGACCACTCTAGTCATCCTAGGGTTGCTGGGACTGGCTCTGTTTGTGCGTGAGCAGATGGCTGATGAGGCCGATCCTTGCACGGAAGGTTCGGGAACAGAAGGGACATCTCCAGGAGGTTTGACAGCACAGGCCTTTCAGACTTGCCTCTTCTTTTCTGCGGGGGTGATCCGGTTTGCCTCGCATGACTTGGCACCTTCGTGGATGGAAGAACGCCAGGGGAATCGGTCCATTGCAGCACGTTCCCACGTGTCTGGGTTGATGGCAAACTCTTTCAACTTTCAGTGAGGGTTTCATTGTGTCTTTGAAGCGTTTCTTTTGCCCACCGTGGGACAGCTGGCCATGCTGGAGCTCGCCATAGAAGAGTCTCTTTGGCAGTCTCTCGTCTGGTATTCGGACCACGTGCCCTGCCCAGCGAAGCTGGGACTGCATCAGGAGGGTGAATATGCTGGGGAGACCTGCCTTGGTCAGTACCACTGTGTCTGGAATTTTATCCTGCCACTTTATGCCGAGGATCTTCCTGAGGCTTGTTGTATGAAAGTGGTTAAGCTTCTTAGCATGACGCTGATACACAGTCCATGTTTCACACGCATATAGCAGTGTGGGGAGCACCACTGCCCTGTATACTTTCAGCTTGGTCTGGATGGTAATGCCTCTTCTGTTCCAGACATTTGGATACAACCTGCCGAAAGTGGAGCTGGCTCTGGCAATTCTGACGTTCACTTCGTCATCGATGGTGACATTTTGCGACAGTGTGCTGCCTAGGTATGTGAACCGGTGCACTGTGTTGAGTCTCTGGCTGTTGACAGTGATGTTGGGCTCAACGTAGGGCCTTCCAGGCGCAGGCTGATGGAGGACTTCAGTCTTCTTAGTGTTGATCGTCAGACCAAAGTTTGTGCAGGCGCTGGAGAACAGGTTAACGCTGCGTTGCATGTCGGCTTCTGAGACAGCATTGAGGGCACAGTCAACAGCAAACAGCAGGTCTCTGATGATGTCTGTCATAACCTTGGTTTTTGCATGGAGCCTCCGAAGGTTGAACAGTTTGCCATCTGTGCAGTACCTCAGGTTGACACCAAAATCCTCGTCTCTGAAGGCCTCTGTCAGCATGGCAGAAAACATGAGGCTAAACAGTGTTGGTGCCAGGACGCAGCCCTGCTTGACTCCGTTTGTGACTGGGAACGGATCAGAAGACTCTCCGCTGTCCTGGACTCTGGCCTGCATGCCCTCGTGGAATTTTTTCACCAAGACGATGAATTTCCTTGGGCAACCGTACTTGGCCATGATCTTCCACAGACCCTCTCTGCCAACGGTGTCAAAAGCCTTGGTCAGGTCGACATAGGTGGAGAACAGGTGGAAGTTCTGCTCCTGACATTTCTCTTGCAGCTGCCTGGCAGCGAACACCATGTCGATGTTTACTCGCTCTTTTTGGAATCCACACTGACTTTCAGGCAGGAGTCCTTGGTCAAGGTGGACCGGGAGGCCGTTGAGCAGGATTCTGGCAAGGATCTTTTCTGCGATAGAAAGCAGGGATATGCCTCTGTGGTTGTCACAAGCCTGTCTACTTCCTTTTTGCTTATATAGATGTATGATTGAGGCATCTTTGAAGTCCTGCGGGATCGTCTCTTGCTGCCACATAAAGAGAAACAGATGGTGGAGCCTTTCAGTCAGGGCTGTTCCTCCCTCCTTGTAGACCTCAGCTGGTATGGCATCAGAACCAGGTGCTTTGCCACTGGAGAGAAGATAAACTGCTTTCGAGCAAGGTTGGGGGGTCATTCAGTGATTTGTTTGGGGGAGACGATTGATGGCTTCGTCGTTGATTGTCGAAGGGCGATTTAGGACGTTTTCGAAATGTTCGGCCCACCTCTTCAAGATCTTCTCTTTGTCTGTGATGAGAGTGTTACCGTCTGCGGTCAGGAGGGGGTTTGATCCTGAGGGCGTGGGGCCATACACTTCTTTCAAAGCGTTGTAGAAGTTTTTATAGTCACGCTTGTCTGCATAGCCTTGGATCTCGTCGGCTTTGTTGCTGAGCCAATCGTCCTGCATCTGACAGAGCTTCTGCTGTACAGTCCTGCGTATGTTGTTGAGTGTAACTCTCCTTGCCGTGGACTTGGGATTATTGAGGTAAGCTTGGTGTAGGAGGTGTTGCTCATCCAATAACTGCTTGATGTCTTCGCAGTTCTCATCGAACCAGTCCTTACGTTTCCTGGTCTGGTGCCCCAGGGTCTCTGAAGCTGTGGTGTAAATCAGCTCTCTGAGTGACGCCCAGTCTGCCTCCACGTTCTGGTTGTTCTGAGAGGTGGATTTCAAGCGCTCTCCAGAGGATTGCTTGCAGCTGGCGGTCATTAGTTTGGCAACATTTAGCCGTTTGGGTGCCTTCTTCCCTTGTGGGCGCCGTTTAGGCTCAATGCGGATGTTGAGCTTGGTGATGATGAGGCGGTGGTCTGTCCAGCATTCAGCGCTACACATGGACTTGGTCACTCGTACATCCTCTCTGTCCCTCTTCCTCACGATGACGTAGTCAATAAGATGCCAGTGCTTCGAGCGGGGGTGCATCCATGACGTCCGGTTACGGGTTGGGAGGCGGAAGATCGTGTTGGTGATCAGCAGTTCATGTTCAGCGCAGTTCTGGAGTAAAAGAAGACCGTTGCTGTTGCAGTGACCCACTCCATGATGTCTAAGGACTCCTTCCCAGGCAACGTTGTCCTTGCCAACTCTTGCGTTGAAGTTACCTAGCAAGATGAGTTTGTCCGCCTTTGGAACGTCGGCAATG
Source organism: Ampullaceana balthica (assembly GCA_944989445.1). Classification (NCBI taxonomy): domain Eukaryota; kingdom Metazoa; phylum Mollusca; class Gastropoda; family Lymnaeidae; genus Ampullaceana; species Ampullaceana balthica. The sequence continues at coordinate 386,619 of CALYLW010000076.1, forward strand.
ACAGTGTGAAGTTATTCGTAAAACTTTGCCTTCACTTCATCTGGATTGGTCATGGTTGGAGCGTAGGCACTGATGATGGTGAGGTGTTTCTTTCCAGCCAGTAGGAGTTTCATGGTCATGAGCCTGTCGTTCACTCCCTTGGGAAGTCCAGCCAGCTTTCCGACAAGAGTTGTCTTAACTGCAAATTCAACGCCTGCTTCACGCCGCGCCTCGCTGGGTCTGCCACTCCAGTAAAATGTGTAACCAGATCCTCTTTTCACAGAGCTCTCCTTCTCCCGCGAGCCTGGTCTCGCTCAGGGCTGCGACGTCGATGCCGTATCTAGCGAGTTCTTTTCCAATCAGTGATGTTCTCCTCTGGGGTCTGTCTGCATCGTCTCTGTCCAGGAGTGTGCGCACATTCCGTGCGCCCAATATGAGAGGAACTATCCTCGTTTTCTTCTTTTGGTTTCGACCGCTGGTATAGGGTCCCCACCAGCCGCGGTGTGCTGGCTAGAGCAGGCAATGTTTAGGGCACCTTTTCTAGCCCATTCCTCGTGTCATGGAGGTGAGCAGTGCATTCCTAAAGAGGGCTGCTCAGTCGCCCAGGGGGCTGCCGGACTCCACCGCTGCTCCGTGTCAGCGAAGAACGACCCAATGCCCTGGGCCACCTGTGTGCAGGGTTACGGCTACGGCTCCCAGTTTACCCATACCTGCCGCTTCGTCGCCTGCCTGTCGCCACAGGACTTGTCGGTGAATGATGGGATGGGATGGATGACAAAAGTGAGTTGCGCGATGACTTGGATTAAGTGAGAAAGAGTTGCGCAGTTCGTCGATCTCACTCTCTCGCCCGAGACCATCTTGATCCAGCGGCAGGACAAAGTCGAGACGGCTGGTGATGGAGACGGGTGCAGTGGATGACCATGATGCCCTGTGTGTCTTGTCATGCCCTTAACGTTCCACAACGCTTTGCTGAGAATCGCCTTTTTGACCGTTGACCAACTAGTGGTTCCTCCGCTCTGTCCACCGAATCCAGTCTTCACGTGCATAGGTAGATATACCTAGATCACCGAGGGTTTGAGACCCGTCGGCTACCCTCACCAGGTTTAGCCAGCTGTCGAAGCCGTTGCCCGGGGTGTGGCCACTGCGCACGCTACAGTTTCTAGGAGCCACTGGTGAGAGCTGAGTGACAAGTGACAAGACGGTAGACTAGACCGGTAGGCTAGACCGGTAAGCTAGACGGTAGACTAGACCGGTAGGCTAGACCATAGGCTAGAACGGTAGGCTACATCGGTAGGCTACACCTGTAGGCTAGACGGTATAATAGGCTACATCGGTAGGCTAGACCGTTTAAGTAGTTTATAAATGTATTCAGTTTAGACTGGGCTAGTGGTGTGGCAAGAGTTCTTGAAATATTCTGTCATAAACCCTTGTACTTCCATGGATGAGGGAACAATTGTCTTTTATAATAGTTACCGTAGTTTTGATAAGCTCAACTCACATAAAGCCACGGAAGAAATAATTGATTGCTTAGTGAGAACATGGGAAGAGAGCCCAAAAGGTGTCATTCAGCATCAAATCAAGATCAGTGCATGTCTTTTGTGAGATTCAGTATCAGCTGATGTAAGGTGTCTTCTATATTCAGTATCAGCTGATGTAAGGTGTCTTCTATATTCAGTATCAGCTGATGTAAGGTGTCTTCTATATTCAGTATCAGCTGATGTAAGGTGTCTTCTATATTCAGTATCAGCTGATGTAAGGTGTCTTCTATATTCAGTATCAGCTGATGTAAGGTCTCCTATATTCAGTATCAGCTGATGTAAGGTGTCTTCTATATTTAGTATCAGCTGATGTAAGGTGTCTTCTATATTCAGTATCAGTTGATGTAAGGTGTCTTCTATATTCAGTATCAGTTGATGTAAGGTGTCTTCTATATTCGGTATCAGCTGATGTAAGGTGTCTTCTATATTCGGTATCAGCTGATGTAAGGTGTCTTCTATATTCAGTATCAGCTGATGTAAGGTGTCCTATATTCAATATCAGCTGATGTAAGGTGTCTTCTATATTCAGTATCAGCTGATGTAAGGTGTCTTCTATATTCAGTATCAGCTGATGTAAGGTGTCTTCTATACCTTGATATTTCTTTTAAAAGCTCATCTTAGATTAACTTCGAAAGAGTTCAGTTATGATTTAGATTCCAATGTCTCCTCATCACTTGCTGATTGGCTTAACTTCTAACTAAACAGTTCCAAATATTTAATGATAATATACAGCTTATTTTTTCACTGTTAAGTTGATCTAAGTTCAAAATGATAAACTACATCATTTTCAAACAGATTTCTTGGACTCTCAGGGGCAGAGAGATTCCAGCATCTCTCAATATTTCTCTTACCATTCTATTCTACCGTATAATATATTCCGGCGTATAAGACGACTTTTTAACCCCAAAAATCTTCTCAAAATTCCGTGGTCATCTTATACACTGAGTATCGTTTTATACGCCGTATTTACTGGTACATGTATCGCCAAAGGCTTGCAAGATGTCATACGCCGTATTTACTGGTACATGTATCGCCAAAGGCTTGCAAGATGTCATACGCCGTATTTACTGGTACATGTATCGCCAAAGGCTTGCAAGATGTCATACGCCGTATTTACTGGTACATGTATCGCCAAAGGCTTGCAAGATGTCATACGCCGTATTTACTGGTACATGTATCGCCAAAGGCTTGCAAGATGTCATACGCCGTATTTACTGGTACATGTATCGCCAAAGGCTTGCAAGATGTCATACGCCGTATTTACTGGTACATGTATCGCCAAAGGCTTGCAAGATGTCATACGCCGTATTTACTGGTACATGTATCGCCAAAGGCTTGCAAGATGTCATACGCCGTATTTACTGGTACATGTATCGCCAAAGGCTTGCAAGATGTCATACGCCGTATTTACTGGTACATGTATCGCCAAAGGCTTGCAAGATGTCATACGCCGTTTTTACTGGTACATGTATCGCCAAAGGCTTGCAAGATGTCATACGCCGTATTTACTGGTACATGTATCGCCAAAGGCTTGCAAGATGTCATACGCCGTATTTACTGGTACATGTATCGCCAAAGGCTTGCAAGATGTCATACGCCGTATTTACTGGTACATGTATCGCCAAAGGCTTGCAAGATGTCATACGCCGTATTTACTGGTACATGTATCGCCAAAGGCTTGCAAGATGTCATTGATGTACTTAGGATAGGAGGGTCTTAAGGCATTTGAATTAAAATTACAATACTGAACAGCAACTCCTCCTGGTCCATACCAGATAGAGGGTTCGGGTCTTTTTCAAATATGTTAAAGAGGTCCCAAGGATGTGCACGGGCCAAAAAAATACCCAAAAGGTTTCCTGGAAAATCCAATCAGCTTCAAAATATTCATTAATTATGCAATTTATCATTCTGGCGTCCTCTCGTGAATGGTGGAACCTGATGCTACGCCACTGGGTTGGAATTTGTAGTTCAAATTACGTAACTTGAATGTATATTTTGCTATGTAAATTAAGTCGATGGAATTTCACGCTTTGACGCCACCTTATTATTTACCGACCCCCCCCCCTCACACACACACCACAAAATCTAGGCAAAACATTTTGAAAGAAGATACTTTCCCGCGGACGGACGGGCAGACAGTTGTGACACTAAGCGCTAGTTTACTGCGATATGTTTACATGTTCATGGAAGTGAGAGATTTGTGGATATCTAATTATGGTTGCAAGATGACAAACATACACGTCTATAAAGTAACAACGCTATTAAATAACAGGATACGAAATTGACAGGACATCACGAGTAATGACAAGGGGAAAGTGCTAGGATTATTTTGGATGATAGACACGTTGATTTTATAAATGTTATTGATATAACGATATAGCAGTTGCATAATAATGTAACATTTGATAGAACGATAAACTAGTGACATCTAAATGTAACAGTTGATGTAACGATGTAGTAGTGACATAATAATGTAACAGTTGATATAGCGAAAAAGAACTGACATCATGATGTAACAGTTGATGTCAGAGGCTTCACAATAGGGGGTTGAGGACCGCAACGGGTGACACCATCACAAGAGGTGACATCAAAATGTAAAATTGTGTATGTTCCCGATATTTGGCACTGGCAGACTCGGGGGAGGTCTATGAGTTTAGTCGTGTGTGGGGGGGGGGAAGAGGGGGTGACACCATGAGCTACCGCACTGGGTAACACCAACCCTAGAGACGCCTCTGGTTGATATAACGATAAAGAAGTGACATAATAATGTAACAGATGATATAAGTATAAGGAAGTAGTTGTGACATAATAATGTAGCAGTTAATATAACGATACAGAAGTGACATAACAATGTAACACGTGATTTAACGATATGGTAGTGATAGAGATAATAATTTTACAATTTGATGTAACTATATAGTAATACTATATTAATGCTACAGTTGTAGTTCATACAATGAACTGGTCTCCTAAGTGCATCTCCTAATTTAGAGTTAGTTTGTACAGATCGATGAGAGCATGCATCCCATCATCTGTGCACCCACCCTTGAGTGATAAGATATTAATAGCTGTAACACTTATGTCAGTAAAAACCTGTTACATAAAAACTTAGGTCCTGGCTAGATATACACCCTGGTACACAACTTTGACGAGGCTCGTACACAACTTTGACGAGGCACGTACACAACTTTGACGAGGCACGTACACAACTTTGACGAGGCACGTACACATTTTGACACATATCAACATGGCCTATTATTTATTCTACACTCATGCAGGACTAAACACAAACCACAGATATGCGTAGTACGCAATAATCTTCTGCATAGAAGGCGCGTCTGTAACAGATAAGATAAGAATACCGTATATTTAAATGGGATCGGTGCAAGCACTTTAGGGGGTGGTGGTAGGTCAAGATGAACTTCGAGACTGACCTAAAATGTCATATTGTATAGATGTGGCCAGACCAAGGTTGCTGTAGACTGTAGACTAGCGAAATGTGTCAAGGGAAAATGCATGCTACCACGAGTGATGTTTGAGTCACGTCCCAGTGACTCCGTAACAACGAGAGTGACTTGCCATTTCAGCGTGCATGGCTGACTTCGGCCAGGAGTTCAGGAGACACGGGGAGCCGTCTCGGGTCAGTAACTTTGACCTCTGACCTTACCACTGATAGCTGCAAACATTCCATTGCCTGCACAGTGACTGTTCTCTCAATAACATTGAAATAATATGACCCCTTACAATGGACAGTGGTCTAGACGCGGCCTTCTCTTGATAGATGTTTCGATGTATTTTCACAATTAGCTCTACATGGCATTTTCTTACTTACTTACATATGCTTACTTACTTATCTATTACAGACACTCCTAGTCCTATACAGAAGATTATTACGATTACATCATCTATAAATTAAAATATATCCTAACTGAATAGCTACAATTGATTCGACAAATTCAACGTCTTCTCAAACCCATACTCATACCCATGCTCATACTCATACTCATACCAATGCTCATACCCAGGCCAGATTTTTCTCAAACGTATACTTGGTCTTAGCTAATAAAGCTTCTACATTTCTTAGACCTAAACATAGACTTTTTACAATCCATTAATTTTTTATAAATTTTATTTTTACCATCAGCCGAGATATATAATATATCTACTCATCAATTCTCCAGTACCCTGTTTGTAATGTTTCTATTATATCTGAGTGACCTCACTCAGGGGCTTTCACAAAGGCTGAGATTAAAGATGGCCGGTACAACAATAGATTACACGCTGTCATCCTAATGAAAAGAAACCAAACAAGAACAGAGGAGACTGGACTCATCTTTGAAATTTGAAAAAAAAATTCTTAAGGATTTGTATGAATTACTTAACTCTAGAAAACATTGTATAAATGAATGGGTAAGAGGGGGTGTGGTGTAGGTGGTTCAACTTGATATTCACCGTTGGTGTGGCAACCGTTATATCAATACGTGCGCATAGTTCTATACTCTATACGTATTGGTAAGGCAACCGTTATATCAAATACGTGCACATAGTTCTATACGTATTGGTAAGTTAACCGTTATATCAAATACGTGCACATAGTTCTATACGTTTTGGTAAGTTAACAGTTATATCAAATACATGAACATAGTTCTATACGTATTGGTAAGTTAACCGTTATACCAAATACGTGCACATAGTTCTATACATATGGTAAGGCAACCTTTATACCAAATACGTGCACATAGTTTTATACGTATTGGTAAGGCAACCTTTATACCAAGTACGTGCACATAGTTCTATACATATTGGTAAGGCAATCATTATACCTAATACGTGCCCATAGTTCTATACGTATTGGTAAGGCAACTGTTATACCAAATACGTGCACATAGTTCTATAAGTATTTTCATCTTGTTGAAAGATATTTCTATGGCAACATCAAGAGCTTTTAATAATGGCAGCCATTTTTGTGCTCGAGTACTCGACATTATTTTTAAAAAAGTAAAATTGATGTAAAGAGGTGAATGCTTTGAACGTTTGTACAAAACGTTTTCTCTGCGGTGAAATGAAAGATGCATGAGTATGAATATTGTATGCGTGCATGTTTTGAAGACTAAACCGATGCTTATGCTTCCATCAGTACTATACTAGTCCACTCACACGGACCATTGTCGTAACAAGCTGACTCGTCAGAGAGGGAATGGGAGAAAGAGAGAGGGGTGGGGGGAATAATTGTGCAACTTTATCCTATATATTTATCCTCATGTGTATAGGGAAATGGACTGTCAAATTATAAAGTGACCAGGAAGAATCAACTGCTTATCAAAGGAGCCCATTTTTTAAATCCCTTATATTAGCTTCATCGTCTTCTCTCTCTCTCTCTCTCTCTCTCTCTCTCTCTCTCTCTCTCTCTCTCTCTCTCTCTCTCTCTCTCTCTCTCTCTCTCTGTCGTGGGCTCACGGTCGGGCGGAAAAACAAAAGTAAAAGATAACCCACTTCCCGTGATGTTATCGAGCTGAAATTTTGTACATAAACTCGTGTCACATAACAATGCATTGTATCAAAATATCAGATCGATTCAAAGTATCGTAATTAAATTAATGCATTTTTAGTTTATCTCTATGTATCCGTCTGCTATTGTTGACATCCACGTGTCTTTAGAGTTCAGTCAAGCCATCGATGACCACATACTCGTGTTTTACACCTAGGAGAGTTCAGACAGTTTCAGTCTGTAAATGTTTGTCACGCGGTGCATATTATATAGCACATAATCAATACTTTTAGATACGTCTCATATAATAGGGATTTATAGTCAAACACTTTGTTTTTACGGGTTGTATGAGGTTGTTTTTCCAAACTTTTACTTATCTTCACCGACTGTTAATCTGTCTGCCAGGAATCTTGGGAGCTGAAACTTCACGCTTGGTTATAGAGAGCTGATATAGATGCAGGTCTATGGTGACAATAGGCGACAAACAAAATCAAGATGACAAGGACAATATTTATAAAACTTTTTAAAACCTTCATTAAACTTCAACTGCTTGGCAGAGAAGAGTTTTTTTTTCCTTTTTTTTTCTTTTTCTTTTTTGAAATAAGAGATCCGAACTGCCATATACAACTCCGGTTTCGAAGCGGTTAGCCACGATATTTGTGAGCTTCAAGTTCTATTTATCTTATCTTAAATTATCTGCTACAGACGCTCCTTCTACATAGACGCAATTTTCATATCTGTATGAAATCATGTGAACTATATTGCTGTATTGACAAGTCTGTCCGTTCGTCAAACGAGAAAACCGCGTGCATTCTATCCTGAAAACAGTTGGACAAAGTCCAAACGTTTAAAAAATAATTTAATTTAGAATGGTATAATCTGTAAATACTTAATAAAATAATTGAGGTTTTGGAGAAATGAGTTGTAAAGATTAATATAGTTGATTAAGTAAATGATTCGGTGTTTGTTTTTTGATGAGTTTGATGAGCGTTAAAATCCTAAATACATATAATCTAAATTCACCAACATGCATACTCTATATAATTTAATTACTATGTTGTTGTTTTGTTTTCTTTTTGTTGTTTTTTCAAAAATATATTTGGCTTAGAGTTGCCTAAAAAGCAAGTAATGTTCTGATTGAAGAATAAAGGTGTAGCTTTAAAAACTATATTTTTGGCTTTGCATATTTGAGACCAACGTTCATGCCACAGCCCAGATATCAAGCCGCCGTAGCAGTAAAGAGACAGGTTGAAAAACTGTAACTTAGCCCGCAGCCAACAGATATTGTTTACATTGTAACTTGTAACTGGAGTAGTCCCTGCGCGTCAGTTGGGCTTAGAGCCTAAAATTTTGAATAAATCATTTGTGTTCTGTATA